>JADGMU010000628.1:0-64731 GCA_016920895.1 Vaccinium myrtillus | reverse complement strand
TAATCCATTCCCAAGGAGGGAATCGTGTGTCACACCCACTTCAACATGTCGTCTCTAACAAAGGCAACTCATCCAGGTCCATAGAGCGTCTCCACATTACAATCAGAACACCAGCCCCGTGAGCCCGTCATCAAGGTGACACCATAGACACCGTATACATCCAAATACTCATAAACATCCTCAGCTAACACCTTCACATGAGGAAGATGTTTCTTGTTAATCCTTTTGAAGAAACAAGAGGACAAAATAATTGGTTTCGCAAAATTAAGATATTACCGTGGACGACAAGTCTAAACGCCGTAACGTTTTGAAGAAACAGTCTCGATCGCATTTGAGCGAGAGACTTTCTAGGGTTTGATCTGAACGAAACAACACAGAAGAGACAAATTCACTCGATCAAGTAGAGATAAGAAGCCATATATTTTGAACAAATAATCTCACCCAAGTTTCCCTACACCTATATGCAAATATTTTCATATATAGAACTCTACAAGAGGATCGTATTATTGCATACCTTCCATGGCTATATATCGTTTTGTTTTCCCGGGAAAGAGTAACGAGCAGTAGATCTTCAGAGAGGCAGAACGAGCTGAATGTGGAGAGAGAGAGAGAGAGAGAGAGAGAGAGAGACGATAGTTGAAACGAAATGGAGGAAGAGAAGGAGAGATCTGCATTTGAACAGTAAGGAGGGGGGTTTTGCGAATTGCAGAGAGAGAGAGAGAGAGAGACCACCTGGTTTAACGTGTGTGCTTTTGTTCAACCGATTGGAAAAATAAAATTAAAAAAAGGAAAGAAAACCACCTAATTTTATTTCCTTGACTCCTAGCAATAAAGACAACGAAGGAAAAAAGCCAAATTCTGTGCTACCCAACCACCAAGAAACAAAAAGAGGAGACACGAATTTATGCGACGGCCCACAAGGGGCATTTTTGTAAGAGCAACAAGGGAAGGCCTAAGAAGAATAAAGAAAAGGGAGGACGAAAAGAGGACGATAGAATTTCCTTTTAGTATTAGGAAAGAATAAGGATCGTACTCGTGCATGCCTATTTTTTAACTCTCTGTCTCTTTCTTATAAGAAAAAAACTTCTAATCCACACCTCCCGGAAATAAGAAAAAAATAGTTTTTTTTTTGTGTTACAAATTATTTTTGGAAAATCCAATCCGTCCAATGTGTTCAGAAGGTGTTTTCAAGGGTCTATGCGGGAAATCTTAAAAAAAAAATACCGGGAAGGGCTTGATCCAAGCAGTTTTCGCAAAAAATGTAAATATATATTTTTTGCGAAAACTGCTTGGATCAAGCCCTTCCCGGTATTTTTTTTTTTGAAGATTTCCCGCGTAGACCCTTGAAAAAACCTTCTGAACACATTGGACGGATCGGATCGTCAAAAAAATGTTTGGATCATGAGGTCCGGAAATAAAAAGTCCGGATAACAAGTTTACCATATATATATATATATAAGGTGGTCTAATATTATAAATACAACTTTTTACAGAGTCATCAGTATTACACTTAAAATTTGTAACTTGTGTTTGCCCGTTATTATTATTTACCCTTTTTACAAGATCCATTGAAATCTACTCGTGGCAAAATGATAAATGAACAAATTTTTACCCGATAAATTTTTCAAAGGGAATACATGTTAAGTGATAGCCCAAGATGAAATACTCGAAGGATGGAGAGAGTAGTTAGAAAACACACACTGATATTGTAAAACGTGTGAAATCCGGTCTTCTTTTTGGAGCTGATCAGCTGAACAATTTATCCAAAAGACCTACTCCCTCCGTCCCTTTTTAAATGTGTTGTTTCGTAAATCTAACTTATTAGAGTAAAAAACATCATCATTACATCTTTCACATCAACTTTTACCTCCACTTTACACATCTCATCAAAATTATCCTCCTCTTTTACCCATCAACTCTTTACCCATTAACTTTTCAAAAAGGCAAAATAATAATTGTACAAACTTATACCTATTAATTTTTCAAAATACACTTATTAAAAGACAGCCCAAAATAGAATAATTTACTTTAGAATACTTCACTTTTATTATTGGATCTTGTCTTGTCTTTACAATATGACACTATTCTCTCTGTGAAACAATGCATGGCCCCATGCCAGATCAAAATGTTATCATCACCAGCAGCTACAAAACCGCCAACATTTTTCTGAAGAAATTATAAGGTTTAAAGAAGCCAAAATACATCAATCCAAAGATCACAACATTGCATTTGCAATATATAATGGTAATACAATTGGATGGAATCACTACCAAAAGTATACTTCAAGTGGCCGGAGAATATTCTTGAATCGCTGCTGCTAGTTTATTCCGATCCTCCTCCGTCTTTGTCCTTATTAAGAAGGTACGGGCCACCACGCCACTACTGTTGCCACCATCAGGCTACAAAAAAATACCCCAACATTTCCTTATGAAGTCCACAAAAAAAGGGAAAAAATACAAAAGAGGGAAGAGACTATATATTGATGTTTCAGCTAGATCTTTCCATTGATACATTCCTCAATGTGAAGCATTGCAGCCCCCATACAAAAAATTGCTGTTTCTTAACCCGACTCCCCTAGTTTGAAATGAATGACAAGATACTGCGGAAGACTACCATATAAGGAAAAATGTCCCTAAAAATGGTAGCATATAATTGGAAGTCTGAACGATGTCATCCGAGAATACCATATATACATCAGAACGAAATGTGCACACTACACAATTCAAAATCTCACTCATGAATTGTGCCACTAAATACGTGTAAAATGGGTAGAAGGACATTATGGTTAATAACATTCATTGTCTCGGACACTGATGTATGTACATTCTGCCACCAAGCAGAAACTCAAGACTGAAGAATGTTGGATTATTGATTGAGTAGCAAGTGGATATGAAAATTCAGTCATATCAGCAAAACAAACCAAAACCGTAAAAGAATGTATTGTAATATTTTGAAAGTATAAAGCATACCGTGGTGTGAAATATCGCAACAACAGAATTTTTCTGCATATTTGTCTTGATGCCTGGATAGAGCAATGCATTTAGTAATACTTTTCCCACCTGCCATAACCAAAAGGGAACAAAAGTACTACTATGTTCAACAATGAGCTTTAGTTTCCTATTTATGTACACTTTGTGGTGCAACAATCCACAATAGAAGAAAAAAGGAAACAACTGGTTTGGTTCGGCATTTCCCCATGCATGCATGATTCACCTATCTACCTTTTAATTTTTAATTACCTGTTGTTTCATAGTAGTATGAATTAGCAAATGAAACCTTTTACATAAAACTCACAGCTTCCTGTACAGTTCCAAAAATCGTAAGATTTTTTTATTAAAAGAAATATATAATATTTAAGGTTTAACTTTGGCCATTTGAGTGGATGGAAGCCGAATTAGCTAGGTCGATCAAGAGAGAGCTCAATCGGATGGTAAAACTACCAAATCGATGACTTGTTCATTGACCATCAATCTAAACTAATCATCCCTTTTCAATTATTAGCTCAAATGTTCAAACTTTTCTGAAACTAATCTTCAAAACCTTCTGAGTTCTGAGGGTTGATCTGTGCCATTACTGTCCGCTCTTTCTGTTCTTTTATTTCCCTTGAGCTTTGTGCTCTCAACCCAAAGCATTAAATCTGCAATTTTCTTCCTTATTTTTTTTTATGGGTTTGTATTCAAAATTTCTTCAGCCGTTTTTAATTTCTGTTGAAAAATATTTGTTATGGCTTCACAAATATGCTATTTTTGGTACTTTTAGTTGTTGGATCGTCCTACCAGATGACACCTCCCTCCTACGCTCCCAAGATAGATTCATCATTCTCCTAGGAACCTCACTCACAGCAAATAAAGAGCCGGATCCAATTTAGGAAGTAATATTCACAGAATATCTATATTTCTATTTTTTTTTATCTATCTTTCTATTTTTTAATCTATATTTCTATTTACATATATAGTCATATATACACCCTCTTATGATGCTGTGTCACTGCAAAACTTAGACCTCACGTATCCTCTCGCTCCCACTTTGTGCAACTGAGTTTTGATTCCTTTGATCTTCAAAAATTTACTACTACACCTTATACAGTCTAGATCAACCTGGACCGACTTATTGTGTGTGAGTTTGGTTGGGTTTATTTATTTATTTATTTATTTTTGAAGATCAACACTTGGAAAAGATGTCACGAGGAAACATACATCATTTCGAACAAGAACTGTTGGTTTAGATTCTCTTGTGCTCTTGCTGACACCCTCTTTACGTTTGATGGAGAGCTGACCAGTGCCTTTATCTTTCCATGCATCCTTATCTGCTGGATCAGTTGACTGTACAAAGCATAGAACAAAGCACTTACCGCGTAGAAGTAAAATCATGAAAGCAGGCACATGTAAACAATGCCTATCTGTACTCATCAACATTCAACGATGACATATGCAATAAACAAGGCCTATGTAATCAATCCATCAACCGAGCACAACCCACTGTCCATACAAGCCACCAACACTTGCACGCCAGGGGCGGAGACAAAGAGGGTGCCCCGTTGAGTTTTTAAAAAATGCATTTATACCATAGAAATTAAGAGAGTTTTCAATTTAGTGCTAGACTGAATTTTCTATATTGCCCCTCACTCCTATCATTTTTCCGCCCAAAACAAGAATCTTTGCGCCACCCCTGTGCAGTGTGGAATATGATATTCAATAACATTACGCTCACCATAGAAATGTAGTTTCTTTTCCCATCATGTATCAAATGTGGGAGTGGAATAAAGGTAAACGAAAGTTTGGATATCAGGGTCCCATGAAGAACTTCTAGGTTTTAGGTTTTACATAATTAACAGCTTAAATTGCATATAGTTAGTTTCAAAAAATAACGCTCCACCAAGAATCCAAGATTTAACGCTCCACCACGAATCAAGATTTAAAATGAAAAAAGTGTATCAGAAGCATGTTGAATTACAAAATAAATGTACATATGAAACATACTAATGTGTATGCGTGTTTTTTTTATCGGCAAAGAAACTTCATTCATCACAAGGATAAAAAACTAAGATCAGTGCAATATGAAAAGAAACGCATTGAGAGAGCCTCAACGAATGCACAATACCCTCCTCATACTGCTACTCGCAATTTCCATCCTACTCCTCAATCTATATTTTCTCCTTGGTTAATGAAATTATTCTTTTTTTAAAAGCAAAAACAAACAAACAAAAAAAAGAACAAGAAGAAGAAACAATGCAGGCAGTTATGCATATACATGTTAAGAAGGAAAAATGTTTTTTTTTTTTTTTTTTTGAAATTTCAACTCATAGAAACAAAAAGAAAGTCGAAGTTTCAATCAAGCAGGTATTAGTAAAGCACAGAACTCAGAGAAAAAAATAAATTACCTTCACATAAAGTTTACATTTGACTTCGTGTACCACAAGAACACCCTTCTCTTCAGTTTTTTTCACAGATGGGCTACTAGGCTGAGTCTTCTGATGTTCTCAATAAAGTAAGATAAAACAAAATGAATACATGAGCAGAGCACATATCTCATATTCATCAGATAGTTTATTCAAAAAAGCAGCCATCTTTAAGTTTATACATCAACGATGATCACCAAATGGCCTTCCACCAGAGTGAGCCACACTTTTAATCGTCCACATAAAACCAACACCTAATATAAAATAGTGCTTTACTATCTAATTGGAGAAAAGAGGAACAGGTAGAAACCAGATTGGTGACGTCATAAGTAGGAATTAGTTTCCAAATTGAAAAAATAAAGTTGGTGGTTTAGTACCTTAAAATACATCGCATACTTTATTATCTAACTGAAAATAAGGGGACAACAGTAAGCTCAAATTTCTCCTTTGCAGGAGCTAAGAAAGCTGAATAACTGAAATTCATTCCACTCTCCTCTAAAAACCCTGTCTTTCAATCATGAGTTTGTGTTCATATGAATAAGAGTATTGTAGATGATTCTCATGAGAATGTAATGTAAGAAATCCATGTCTCACCATCATCCGCCTCATTTGAAGCATCATTGTTTACAGGAGCTGAGCTTAGACCTCCTGAAATAAAACCACCAAGACATAAAAACAACTTACAAACAAGCACATGAAAATATGCACTGGAAGTCAAAATTCTACGACACTATTTTTTATAGAAATATGCAATGGATTCAACAAAACTTCAATATTCTAATTGGACACTAAGTTTGCCTTTGCTCCCCGAGTTTTAATTAAAAGAGTCCAGCCCTTGATGGGACCCTCTAAGCGGAAGTGGAATGGGGTTATGAAATCGGATAACAATGTAAGACAGTATCAACAAATATAAATGATAAGATGATATCGATGAGGGTTAAAGCAAAAAACATGTACAGCCGCAAAGTTACTGTGTTGACTGTTAAAAAAGGGTACCAAAATGGACCAAGAGGCAAGCAAACAAGATAAAAACCAACAAATAAAACTGGAATCAGTGCACAACAAAATGGAGCTACTAGTATTCAAGTTGTATTCCAGGGTGGACCTAAAAAGAAGGCATTTAATGGAGCCAAAAAAATTGTACCCACCAAATGCAAAAGGACTTTGACTTGAGAAGAGAGCCCCAGAGCCCCATGAAGCAGTTGTACTAGCTCGAGCTATGTCAGTTTCCTTTAGAAATGATTTCATCTGGTTTTCCTTACTTTCAGACACAAGGTTATTTGGAGCAGCATGAGATTCCAATGCAGAGAAACGATCTCCATTACTAGAAGCATCTGCTCCATTACTAGAAGCATTTGCTTTCAGCCAACGAACGACATCGTTAAATTTCTCCTGTGGCAAGTAAAAGGAAGCAAATAAAAACCCTATTCAGACATTTCACTGCCGAGATTACAACTAATCAAATCAAGCAAACAAGCACCAGAAATCTACAATAGGAGGTTTAAATAAGGACATGGAAATTGATTTACAGAATATTACTGACACAGATGGCTAGTTATTACAAGTCAAAGCATTGGAAACTGGATAAGAACTGTAGATTTTAAAAATTACTAAGTGATTTACAGAAAATACCATTATGTTTGAAGCATGAGCCAGATAGTCATGGAGTCCATCTTCCCATAGTTCATCTGGGTGAGTCTGTAGTTGTGTTTGGACCCAACTGTTAACCATAAACAACACCAATGTCTTAACATGGGGAAGATGTACCTTAATGCCACAAAACACAAAAGTTCAAAGGAAACACAAGGCCATTGTATTGTAAGAAATGGAGAAACTAATACCCAGCATGCAGTATGACTGAAATGCTAGAGACCAATAAGCACATTTGTCATTGTGCAACAAAATTTAAGGTCCTTGGGATCAAGAATCAAGAGTTCGAGGTAGAGGAGGATAAGATTTTTTTTATTTTTTTTAAGGAAAAAGGAGGAGATAAAATTAAATAGAATGCTTGTACAACATTTCATAGACATCATTGCCCCTTAATTATCTCAACAAATGCTCTTGCTAAATCCCTTTAATAGGGTCTGAGAGGGATAGATTACGCACAGGTCTCACTCTTGACATTCTATACTTGAAGGAATATCCAAAACAGAAAGATAAAATTAGCAGCAGTTTTATCTGATCAAAAATAAAAAAACTGAAGAAGAAGAAGAAGAAGAAGAAGAAGAAAGATAAAATTAGCAGATGAATCAACAACAAACTAATTAACACGGCAAATTATGTGCAGATATAACAAAAGCACGTAGAGTGGAATATAAAAGAATTGACCTTGCAAATTGGGCATTGAGAGCTCTCACATGCTGTCGAGATAATTGAGCTCGGCGCATATCCAATGGTGGTGGCACCATTGATTGCTGCTGAGATGGCTCTGCCCTGTGAATGCCAAAAAGAGGACCTGCCATTATTCTTTTACTCTGGAACTGCAACATCAGAGCAAACATACAAGAGTCTTTCTTGGATAAGGAGTTAATCATGGAAATAGGACACAAACTAATTTCTTAATGCAAAGAAGACAAATCACCTATACATTCCAAAAATGCTCACTTGCCCACAAAAGTGCTTAAACCCCTCTAACCCTATGAAAATGTCTAAACCCCCAAACCTAATGAAAGTGCCTAAACCCTGAAACCTAATGAAAGTACCTAAACTCTAAGGTCCTCTATGAAAGTGTCTATCATAGGGTACCCTATGAAAGTGGCTAAACCACTAAAACCCTATAATTGGAAAGTGCACCCTAAACCTAAACCCTAGGGTACCCTATGAAAGTGCTCAAACCACTAAAATCCTATAATTGGAAAGTGCACCCTAAGTGCCTATGAGAGAGAGAGTGAGTGACGGGCATTTGCTGGTTCACTATAGCCGCCGGGGCACTTTTGTCCGTTAATAGACCTTTGTAGCAGCAATTGTAAGTTCATGGACCCGAAGCCTTATAATAAGTTAGCTTGGGCTAAGCCCCCATTACACCCCTGCTCTTGGACTATTGACCAATTTTCTGAACATATAAACAACTACAAAATAGAGATCCTAAAAGTAACATGTTAGAAAATTTGCAGCGGACACATATTTTACAAAGCCACTCCAGTGCATTTTACTGGTGTACCAGTACCACCTGTGAAGCACGGGTACGCCGGAGAAGTCGCCGTATGTGTACCGGGTACGGGTATTCATACGGGTATGGTCCGGTACGGAATAATAGGAACCGGGTACGAAGCAATATTAGGGTAAGGCGTCGGAAAACCATGGGTACGGTCGAATCAGTTCATGTTTCTACCTGAATCGATGGTTCTAGATAGAAGATGGGTGTGCAAAAATGGCGATTCGATTGACGATTATGATAGCTGAAGATGCTGCTGAATCGAGGCTTGAAACTTCAATCGAGAGACGAATCACCACCTGTCTTCTTCGCAGATCTTTGTACTCTCTCTCCCCCTACGAATCGCCGTTCCTCTCAGTGTGTATCGACGATTCAGAACCTGTGGCCACTATACTTCGTTGTACTTGTATCGTTGCTGCGGGGAATGGGGATTCGAAATTTCGAATTGACAAATTTGAAATCATTCATGAGAAAATGTGAAACCAAACATAACTGGTTAACTTAAATTCTAGTATTAAAAAATCATTCAGAAGTTTGGGGCAAATTGGTAACATAGCATGGATAAACTAAGGAAAATGTGACATAAAGTATTGTATAGTTGGATTTTCGGAATTTTCGTCGAACTACTATGGTTTTAGAAAGAAATTAGGGAGCAGGGGTGAACAAAAAAACGGCTGAACCGAAACAAGTAAGAGAATCGAACTGAACCGGTTTTTTTCATCTCTCGGCTCAGTTCGGTTCGCTGGAGTAAAAAAAATTTGAATCTGGTTCAGTTCTCGGTTTTATGAAATTTTTGGGCAAACTGAACCGAATCGGTTTTATTATATATATTAAATATTTTTAAAATATAATAAATATATATACTCTTATTCGTATTCCTAACCCTAAAAACTAAAATCGATCTCCTCCGTCCTCAGACCTCAAACCGCAGCCTAATGTTTTGAAACTCGGACCGGAGGACGAACCAGAAAAGGGGCTGAGCGGACGGGTCACTGGTTAAACCGCGGTTGAACCGCTATCGAACCGTGATTTCATAATTACTTTATATTAAATGTATATTAGAAATATATAATTTATAAATATAAGCCTAATAAAATATCTCTACAGGAAGTTAGAAGAAAGTGGTACTTCGTTTCTCATTCAATCGCATTTCTTCAATCCCACATCAGCCAGAACACCAACTCCCTTGCTTCATTTTCCTTATAAATGTAAAGGCCATGTTCGTTTCCCAGTTTAGTTTTAATTTTAGTTTTGATGACATTATCATTTCCCTCATTTCTCTCTCTATCTCTCTCTACTTATTACACCTGATGACATCATCAAAACTAAACTAAATTATCTAACTAAACACAGCCGAAGAGACCTTTGTTACCCAATCTGTCATCAACTACTGGGCAAAAGCTGAGTGTGGGCCCAGTATATAAATGAGTTTCTGACAACGAGCCTTGGAATTGAGGCGTGAAAAACTAGTTCAAGTTTTCCGGTCCGGGTTGATCAACCCAGTAACGGTTCTTGCGGGTTAGCGGTTCGACCACCGGTCTGCAACAGTTCTCACGTTTTAAGCCGATTTTTAAAATATAGCGGTTATTACGTGAAACCGAACCGGTCGAGGCTCCAGTTGACGAGCGAACCGGTTGAAACGGCCGGTCCGGTTTATAAAACACTGCCGCAGCCGACACTCCTCTCTCTCTCTCTCTCTCTCTCTCTCTCTCTCTCTCGCGCGCGCGCGCCTGGTCACTCGAGTAGCGACGGCCGACTAGCAGTGGAAAACCTCCCATCGAACTTCGAGATCTGGTTCACCGACGATCGAAATCGAACTTCGAGCTCTCTGAAGTCTCATCTAAGGTGAAATCTCTCTCTCTCTCTCTCTCTCTCTCTCTCTCTCTCTCTCTCTCTCTCTCTCTCTTTCTCTCTTTCTCCGATCTATTCTATTGATTTACTCTAGGGTACTGAACTCCTCTTTCGATTTACTCTCGGATTATCATATTTACTCTAGGGTTTGGACTTTGGAGTACTGCAGGTGAAAAAATCCGGCAATGAAGTGGTGATTTTTGAAGTACTGTAGGTGAAAAATCTGTGTGTGTGTGTGTGTGTGTGACTGTGTGTAGTGGTTTGTGACTTATCAACCCCAACAAAATCCCTTGTTTTAGCCATGGTTTGGAACGTATTCTTGATCCATACCGGACCTCTTTTTCTCCCAAAATGGCGGAGGCCCTTATTTGTGTGCAAAATTGGTTGAGGTACCCATGCAAAATATCTCTTCGAGAAATGCTAGATGAGGTGGAGGAACTTGAATCGGGTACAACTATTTAACTATAATTTGTTTGTTTTAGTTTTGTTTTACGTATTTCATGTTTTAAGTTGTTCGATGTTTCCATGTTTTTGTTCTTTTTTAGTGGTTGCGGAAGCTAACTTGGAGGAGTCATGTGTCAAGGAGGTATAATTTGAAAAAAGATAGGTAAAGGGAAAGCGAGGTAATGTACTAACTTTTACTACTAATGTTCTGGCTTATGTGTGACGACAAGTTGATTAATGTTCTTGCTTTTCTTGCTGTTTGCACATGGCATACTGGTTTGCTGCTGGACAGTGAAGATCGGTTTGCTGCTGTTATGCATGTTCCATTGTAATTCATGTTTCATACTTTCATTTCGCCTCTATTATGCAGAAAGTGAAGATTGGTTTGCTACTGGAAAGTGTTGCTGGACAGTGAGCAGCAATGTAGCATTGGTTTAATTTCTTTTTCAAATGCGTTTGAGACTAAGTTAATTTAATGGGACTGTAATGTAGACTTAGTTTTTGAGATTTGGTTGTGTTTAAAGCTATGATTTCCAGGAATTCATGGTGCTGTTTGAGACTTACTCTTGCTGTAATGTTGTTTGAGACTTAGTCTTGCTGTCTCTGGGCTACTGTACTGCTACTTCTATTGAATGTGCATAGCCTCTCTGAAATGTTGAAGCCAAGCTGGACTTAGTCACATTTCCTAGTTTGCTTACCTTTTGCTTGCTACCAATTGTAGCTTGAACTTCAATAGATTTGGTGTTGTTCAATTTATTCCTTGGTAGTTGGTTCTAGTTCTATGCCATGCAACCTATTTTTTGTGCTTAGTACTATGCCATGTAACCTGAAGCAAAATGTATTTGGAGCTTGAATCAATTGGCTTTTTTTGTGTATGTTTTAGTTGAAGCATTGTGAATGAGAGTTGTAATGTGTTTGTGTTTTTGTTTTTTGTTTTTTTCCCCCCCCTTTTTTTGGGCTGCTATTGTTTTTAATTGGGGTTGAAAATTGAAATGTTGAATTGCTTGAGAAATGGGCTAAAATGTATGGGCTGAAATTGATTTTGAATGGGCAAAAACAACTTTAAATGGGCTTTAATGGGCTGTAAATTTGGAATGGGCTAACGTTTTGTAATGGGCTTGGCCTGAAAATAAAGCCCAACAATAAGAACCGGGAGAACCAGAAGAACCGAACCGAGAACCGAACCGACCTTCAAAACTCGGTTTTCAGTTCCTACTTGTCCCTGAACCGGTTTTACTCGGTTCAATCAAACCCCCCTCGAACCGAACCGAACTGAACCGGTTACACCCCTATTAGGGAGTACTACGTTTTTTGAACTATTTGTAAAAATACTCTTTAGCGCCATGTGGAATTGCGCTAACTATAAAACGTGAACTGGAATTGTGCTAACAGTGCCCATGTGGCACCCAAAGTCTATGTAGGTGTTTAGCGCGATTGGAAATGGCGCTAACCAACGCTTAAAAAAAATAGTGAACTGACTCCTCCCTTCTTCGATACAGAGACCAGAGAAAGAGGGGAGCAATCGACGACAACCCGCGACCTTCCTCTCTGCCTCTGGCGACCGCCACTGCGTAGTAGCTTTCGTATACCTTTGTCTGTTTAAGGGATAACAGGTAGGCTGCCATGAAGCATGGTATACCCTTGACTATATCTTCCTGCCTAACCAAAACATAGTCTTCTTGGTCCGGCTGGGCATCTCCACCTTCACATAGATCATTGTCACTGACAATGTCCCAAGAACTACCTTCTTCTGCTATCACACATGCTATACCCTCGAGTATATCTTCCCGCCTACAATGCAGTGTTCGATCGCAAGAGAGACCTTCGCAGTGGTGGCAGTCGCCGGAGGCAGAGAGGAAAGTCGTGCGTTGTCGATTGCTCCCCTCTTTCTCTCTCTGGTATCTATATCGAAGAAGGGATGAGTCAATTCAGTTATTTTTTTAAGCCTTGGGTAGCACAATTTCCAATCGCGCTAAACCCCTACGTCAACGCAATTTCCAATCGCACTAAACACCTACGTGGACTTCGGTTGCCACATTGGCACTGTTAGCGCAATTCCAGTTCGCATTTTATAGTTAGCGCAATTCCGAATGGCGCTAAAGAGTATTTTTACAAATAGTTCAAAAAACTTAGTACTTCCCTAATTCCATTATGAAAACTTAGTAATTCGACGAAAAATCCTGGATTTTCTCTCCCTCTCTGAGAATGCAGAAGTGTATTAATAGAGAGGGGTTTTCTTTTGGTGTTATAATTTTACTCAAATTTTGGTTGTGAAT
Organism: Vaccinium myrtillus; assembly: GCA_016920895.1. Classification (NCBI taxonomy): domain Eukaryota; kingdom Viridiplantae; phylum Streptophyta; class Magnoliopsida; order Ericales; family Ericaceae; genus Vaccinium; species Vaccinium myrtillus. The sequence goes on along the minus strand of JADGMU010000628.1, from coordinate 51,608 downwards.
GGTGTATGTAGGCTGAGGAGAGGAACTGTAGAATTTTTTTGACACCATTTCGGATTATCGTTTCATAATATAAGCAATTTATCGTAAACATAAACTGTTGGTCATTGTAAGTGATGGCTAGCTCATGCGGTAGAGCTCTTAAATATCCTACACTACATTTTGGGATTGAGTTTCATTCCCCTCTCCCCGTGTAATAGATTAAAAATGACGAATGACAAAAAAATAAAATAATAAATGTTGGTCCTTTTGTTAGTCTTCAGCACGGTATTGATCATTCAAGAGCCCAAAATATCTCCGAGTTATGTTTCCCTCATGATATGGTGAGAATGACAGAATGTTACGCATTTATTTATAAGCATACATACATATCTACACAATTACCGAAGGCCAAATCTTCCTCTCCCATACATTCGAGTAAAACATAATCTAGTGCTCTCTCCGTTTCAATTTGTTTGTTTATTTTTTATATTCGTGTTAATTTTCAACTGTTTATATTTTTTGAGGTAATTAAATAATCATTCCCTTTTTGGGAGCCCTGTACGTTTTAATCTCAGTCACTATTTATACTTATGTTTCCATCCTCTTCTTGTGTGACTTACCGGTTTTGCCCTTGTTATGACATACATAATCATGTTGTACTCCTGGAAATTAGGGAGTTTTGAAAAGGTAGGGATAATTTTTCATTTCTCATGTATAACTGACTTCTTAATTTTGGATAATTGGGGATTTCAAAATGAGATGATTTGTTTCCATTTTTAACTAATTCTTTGATTACTGCAAATATGAAAACTAATGATTAACGGGGTGGAGATTCAAAATTAGTGGGGATGGTTTCAATCCAAAACTAATTTGATTATGGTAAAAATAACCAATGACAAATAAAACATGGTAAAATGCAATTCCATAGCAGTCACATGGTTAATTCAGATGACTTTTTACATGACTCCATGGTAAAAACGGATCCGGGGGCCCTGTAGTGAGTAAGCTCACTACATGCGTGTAGTGAGCTCTCTCGGTCATCCGATATGAGATCAATGGTCCAGATCGTCTTACACTTTAAAAAGCACTTTTACATTTACTTTAACTCCAATTTATCCAGACCGTTGATCTCGGATCAGACGACCGAGAGAGCTCATTACACGCATGTAGTGAGCTCACTCACTACATGCCCCCAATTCCGGCAGAAACTTGTTCTGACTTGTTTACCACAAATTTCAATGATCATGGTAAAATCTCGGCATCTTTCAAAGTGAATGATGAACCAGAACTTGTTGTTTTTTGGGCAAATTTTTATCAAGCCACCATTTAAATCGGACTCTGGGGGGGTGTTGCACAGCCAAGTGCTATGCAGCGTGCTGTGCAGCCGCACAGGGCGACCGCGCCGGCCACGTTCCGGCGATCCGAGACGTTCACCGGATAGTCCTCGTCGAGTACTATAAGTGTACCAAAAATCAACTTAATCGGATATCGTTAAGTACCTAATCGGACACAAATAGATTGAAAAAAATGGGTTTATTGATTTGGATTCAGTGTTTATGTGCATTTGTGTTCCATTTCATTTCAGTCTATTTGTGTTCCGATTAGGCACTTAGCGATATCCGGCCAAGTTGATTTTTTAAACACTTATAGTACTCAACGAGAGGTATCCGGTGAACGTCTCGGATCGCCGGAAAGTGGCCAGCGCGGCCGCGCCGTGCGTGCACAGCACGCTGCACAGTACTTGGCTGTGCAGCACCCCCCCAGCTTCCATTTAAATCCAATGGTATATTCTATTATGAACCAAGATGAAAATGAATGAGATTGAACGGCAAAATGAATAAGATTGAACGGGAAAATGAATAAGACTAAACTTGGTTATTTGTTATTGGTTATTTTTACCATAATGATTATGGTAAAAATTAAACAATTAAATAGAGTATGATGGTAAAATCTGACTCCTAGATTAGTAACATGGTTAATTCATAGGACTTGTTATATTGATTACCATGATAAAAAAACTTTTCAATGATTTGGTAAAAATACCAATAACAAATAAAAAAAAATGGTAAAATGCGTTTCATAGCAGTAACATGGTTAATTCAAATGACGTTTTATATGACTCCATGGTAAAAAAACTTGTGAATACCTCTTACAAGGACTCCTCCTACCCCATGGTAGTGTACGCTAGAAACCAAGAAATTTCGCAGAACTGGAGACGAAACCCACAAAATCCCCAACGAATTAGTACTTTCAAAACCAATTAGAAAGAATCAAAACCAACTGCTTGCAAAACCCAACAAAAATCCCAAATTTATATCTTCGGATTCAACAGAGAGAATTTGCTATTTGAGCCAACTTTCAGTCCCAGTAAGATGGAGCTTTGTAAAGGAGCTCACCAGCGAGGACCTGGAAGCAAAGCTCTTTCTCTTCAAATTGAATGCTACAGAGGACAGGGAGAGAGTTCTCTCACAAGGGCCGTGGAATCCCTTTGGAGGAGATTGATCTCCATACTGTGCCGATATAGATACAGATCCATGGGTTAACGTTGGACCGCATGACCCGTGCTAATGCCACAGGAATTGGACAAGCCATTTCTGGAGAAGATTAGGATGGTGGAATGAACGAGATATCAGGGATTGGTTTTATCCCCAATCCCGTAATTGCAGCAGAGGACCTCCTAATTTTGAAATTGGTCCACTTCCTACCGCCTCATATATGTAACTTTTAATTTAGCCCTCAATCCCCTAATATGTTACAGTTATATAATTATACATATAAAGAGCATTTTAGGGTTTATTTGAATCTCGGGATGGAAACATAACTTCTAAAAAGGCTCAGGATTATTTTCTAATTTCAAGTGACTAAAATGATGATTATTTAAGTGCCCTCATATTTTTCAATAGGAATATCAAAAAATATGAAAATAGATTTTGTTTGATAGCTATCGATGGGTTTTATTATAAAAAGTTTTCAAAAACATGATAAACATTTTTCAATAGGAATATCAAAAAATATGAAAATAGATTTTGTTTGATAGCTATCGATGGGTTTTATTATAAAAAAATTTCAAAAACATGATAAACACTATAGATTAAAAGATACAGTATTAACGATTGAAAAATGATATGAACATAAAAAGACAAACAAATTGGGACGAAGAGAGAGTATGTATGAGTCAGGGTTGTCACTTTAATTGGGAATTTGAATACTCCCCCTTCCTAAATAATAGTACACTTCGAAAAGATTTGCAATTTTCGGATCAAGAAATAAAATGCTCCCGAGCATAATTTTTTAACTTTCTTGATCCGAAAATTAAAAGCCTTTTTGTAGTGGACTACTTATTTAAGAAGGGAGGGAGTATTTTTTTATATTTTATTTTAAAAGGAAGAAGGTAAAGACAGAAGATGCCCTCATAGTAGAGTCAGATACATAATTGAATTTGCCCAAAGCCATCTTCTAGGAGTAATAGTTCTGAAGATTGAGAAATCTGGCAAGAATTCCAGGAAAACTATGCACTCTACGACTGGAAGTCCTTTCCCACTTCCCCACCAAGAATTGTGCCCCAACCAAACAGCTTTGTAAAGCTGATTTCCAAGTAGGGGTGCTTATTGAGTGAAACAAGCCGAACTCAAGCTTGGCTTAAACTTTTTTTACCCTTGTTCAAGCTTGGCTTGAGCTTGGAAATTTTGAGGATTAAGTGTTCATGTTCGGCTTACATTTGGACTTTTGTGATCGTGATAGACTTGACTTGGCTTGTGAGATGTGCCAGTTGATCGAGCTTTCTAGGACTAAGCCCGTGGAGGATCTTAGAGGATTTGGTGAAGCCCTACCTTTCCATTACTCACTGAAGAAAATTTACACTCGGATACACAAGAGAGTAGGGAACGTAGTCGGCAAAAGTTGTAAAGAAAGAAAAGTCAGATTTTATATACGTTCACAAGCCTATCGAGCCAAACACCCATATGCTCGAGTTTGGCTTAAATTTATAAACAAACAATTAAAAATGATTGAACTTGGCTTGTATCTTTTGTGAACAAGGTTAGATGAGCCCAAAGTCGAGCTTGACCTTCTATATGGGGAACCAGATCACCTGTTCCCAAATCTCCCTGTTGCGGGGGGTTTGGGCCATTGAATCACATATAAATTTAACACAAAAATAATATTCATCATCCAACAGCCCAAATCCCTCTGCAACATAGGAACATGGGGTATTTGGGAACAGGTGATCGGGTACCTCTATATGGGCCAAGGAGAGACACCAAAAGTACGAGTACCATATTCTGCCAAGCATAAATAGTAAGATTGCTATCAGTATAAGAGTTCTGAAAATGAATCTGAAAAGCGGCTTTGGATTATTCCATACAAGAGCCAATTTATTTATGTCCAAAATTCCATTTTCCATACAGCAACAAGATGAAAAGGAAACCCTTCTTCTCAGGGCAATCCATTCCCAATTTTCCCTTGCTAGTAGTATCAGAGCACAGTTTGATTCATGAAATAGGAGCAACATTGACATCTGAACTAGAAAAAGTTTAGTGCTAGCACCTACATATTACCTTTGAATTGTTTTTGGATTATGGATTTGTGGAAGGATTGTCGAGGGAAAGGAAAATAGCGGCAAAACCCAAATTTTTTTTGACATTTTTGCTTCGTTATCGGGTTATTTTCCAATTCCCTCCACAATCCTCAAAAATCCATTGTCCAAACATAGCCTACCGGCTATTCTGAAGCCAAAGGTAAAGAAGGTTAGTAGCCCTACACAAGAAGGAAAGTCGAGGGAAAGCTTTAGGGTTTATCCCTGCCTGATAGTAAGCTCAGCCCTGAGATGGAGAGTGCCATTGATGAAGTAAAGACTATCTTCAGCCATGAATGACGTCCACGGTATAGCAAACAAGTTGCGGTACCCAACAGCTTTCCCACCGGTGAAAGTGTAATTGCCTTTGTATTTGCTCAGGTAATCCTCCGTCGGTTTTGACCTAGCCGCAAACTCATAGTCAACGGCAAAACTAACGGACCCCTTTTCCTGCATCCCGAGAAACAACCCAAAACAGTGGAAAGAGGTCTGCTGGTCCACATTGCAATGTGCCGACAGGAAAAACCCTTGTCCACCCAAGTGGAACGCCTGGGAATAGACTCGTCCGCACGGGAACAAATTCGCACACTCCTCCCGCTTAAGGTCGAGGTAAACCACGCACTGTTGTCGCGGGAGTTCGAACTCGATCACCTTAATGGGTCGGTATTTGTAGGCCCGTTCGACAAACCGCTTGTTTGTGGGGGACTCTTCCGCAGCCAGGGCTCGCTGTCGGTGTGGGGCTTCCGCCTTGAAAAATAGAGATTCTAGGACAACCTTGGATGCAAGCTCATGGTCGAAATCGGTGCACGTTAAGGCCTTCTTGAGTTTTCGGCAAGTCATGTAAGGGAAGCGGATGTAACGACCAAGGCGGGAGCCCAGGATATCATGTAAGGGAAGCGGATGTAACGACCAAGGCGGGAGCCCAGGATATCTCGACGCTCCTCCAGTTTTGGGTAGTGGGCCCCGGCCCACTTCAAGACGAAGTCGTACACTGTGTCTTCTGATGCCACTTGAAGATCATCACTGGATAAAATCGCCTCAATCCCAGCAAGGGGCAATGCCATAACTTCATCTTGGAACCTTGGCCAAAGGTAAAAAAACTCGTCAAAAGCTGTGTATCAAACAGCATAAAGCCAAACACTGCTTATAAATTTATAATGAAGAACATTCCAAGCTTATTTCAACTGATTACAGAAAAAAAGGGTTAAATTACACTTTATCTAGACATATAGAACAGGTATTGATTCCCCTTCACAACCGCAAAACAGTCCCTTTCCTTTTTTGTTTAGGCAGCCTTAACCCTATTCCGAATCTGTCCTACATCAATTTGGTATCAGAGTGAAAGTAGCATCATGTCCACATGATCTGGCAGACCGTTTCGAGGAAGATTAACCGAGTTCCAGCATGACACAATTCTTTTTAAGATAGTAACAACCAGATAGTTTCAGACTTTCAGTTATCAGTTGAGGCCTTGTTTTTTAATGGATTTTACCTCATAAAATCTAGTTTTGATAAAATCTAACATTCTCAACGGATTTTAGCAAAACTAGATTTTATCTACACTAGATTTTATCTCACAAAATCATTTACAAAACACCTTTATCAACCGTAGATTTAATCCATTGGGAAGACAATGTCATTTTATCACACCTCTAAACAAAACTACATTTTATCAAAATTAGATTTTATCTCATAAAATCTATTCAAAAACAAGGCCTGAATTCTTTCAAATCAGGAGAAGGTGATAAATAATCTGATTGTGAAGGGTAAAACAAGTTCGATTGATGAAGCAAAAACCACCCAAGGATCACCAAGATTGACGAAAGCTTGCAAACAAAATATTGCTTCTTCAAACATATAAAATCATGACCAGATTTTCAAGAATGAAAAGGCTCATATCGGTTAGTCAAAAGATCCCCAACAATCTCCCATATTGCTCCTGAAGAGCCTCTTAATGTTTCATGTGTTGTTGCTGTGGGAGAATCAAGGGAACCGGTTGCTGGTCCTGGATCTAAAAAGTGCTCATGAGTTGTCTAGTGAGTCAATAGCGTCAACGACGGCTATTGAAGAGGTTAGTATTGAAACTACAGAACATGTCGGTTCTTGTGCTAAGAAGTCTGTTGAATTAGAGGAACCAGCAGCAGGTCTTGAGCCGAAACAGTCTTTGGAGGTTGCAAAGTTGTTGCAAGATGTGGTCCCAACAATCTCATCTAATGAGCCCCCACAAAAGAATAACATCAAGCACGCTCTAGATTCTATACAAGTTCCACAATTGCTTAACCCTCCAGCACATGATAAAAATCAGGAGTATTACATGCGAGCACAGTGACAAGTTCCTATTTCATTAAGGAGTTGATATGCAAGATGGCATTATGCTGGGCAAAAAGGCTATGCATGTGGAATCCAAGATTATTGATGTGCAACGAACTATTCAAATCGAGAAAGAACAAAGCATTGTGAAGTTGAATAATCTTTAGAATGCATAGGAACTTCGAAGCCCAAGATGTGGTTCAATTCACAGATGTCTTTTGATATGCCAAGTGATTTTGTCATTCCAATTAAATTCCATGGCATGGAGGCAAATCAGTCATTGTCCTTTTTGCTACCCCAAACAAAGAAGGAAAGGTATTTTGATATTGAATATCTTGGTACCGAAGCATGGTGAGAAATTTGGAGCACATGCATTCTCATAATAAGACACTTCAAAACTCGAGGTCAAGTTTTCTCCAACCAAGGGAGAATGATGCGGTCCATACAAAGAGGTCACACGGGTATTTCGATAATTTCGTATGGCCGGAAGTTATGGCCCTTCTGGACTGGAAAGTAGTCCACTGGCCACTAAATGAACCTACTTGGGGTATTGATTAGGCCTGCATAAGTTTAAAGGCTTTGTGACTTTTCATCTCGTTGATCTTCTAGAACATTTAAAGTCCTTGTGACCTTCCAACTCTTAGGTTCAATTATGCCTACCTAGACTTCTTGGAAATAGGAGTAATTAATGTGTGCGAATGGGAGTAGTCATTTGCATTTAACACATGCTTAGGAGTCTACAAATTGATGTACTTCAAAAGTTTGTATCATGAATGACTGAATATATAAAAATTCTTGACGCTTTAAGCTTTTACGATCGTGTCATGCTAAAGAGGTCTTAGGTGTGATGCCCTGTTGGTAAACTAGGTGTGAGGCCTAGATCTATCTTCGCCTTCTTATCCTCTTTCCGTTCACTGTTCACAACAACAAAACAGTTCCTTTCCGTTGTGTTTAGGCAGCCTTAACGCTATTGCGAATCTGTCCTACACCATTTTCGCATGTATTCAGTATGTTTGCTACAGCTACCAGAACGAGATTTAAACAGTTTGCAGACCTGAGTTCAAAATGTACCAATTTTCGAGTTAACTACGAGGGTGTGGGGGGTGATTCCGCGGTGGTTCTTCCTCGACGTAAGGTGAAGCTCCTTCCTCTTGTTGAACCTACAACTAGTGAACAACTGGTTAGTGCCACCCGGCCTCTTGCCTGAGGGCACTCTGGCAGTCACGTTAGTGAATGGAGAGAGAGTGCACAACTTGACAAGAGTTTTCAGATCTAAGAGTGTGTTCCTTCCTAGGGTTTTATCCCTTGGTATTTATAGGCATGGATGTACTTGCTTTCCAAGTCTCCCGTGCTCGGCACGAGCGCATGACGTCACCAGTAACCGCTTCGGTCACGTGACATGTCCAATGGTGCTCTGCCACGTCTACGTTCTAGAAGGTTCCGGAAGCTTCCGACATGTGCCACATAGCACCTCCCATGTGCTCAAGTAACCTCCTAATGGCTATCCAAAATTTAGCTCATGGATCGGGCCCTTAGGTCCGAACCAAAACCACTAGACTTGGATAATCGTTACTACTTCCTGGGTTCACATGGAACGGTCTAGCCAATTCATTCGACCCTTTGCCGTTTGGCCCAATAGGTCTTGATACTTGATCCCAACAATTGAGTGACTCTTTGATCTTTGGTCCAAAGGATGCTTAGCCCATCCAAGATTCCCCCTGATCCAATGGACTACACATAACGTAGTGGGCTTTCGTTTGGACCATCAAGTATGTGGGCTGGCAATTGTCTTGTTCGCCCAACCCCGATTAGTTGGCCTATGGTCTGACTCATGAGATATTCGGCCCACTACAATAGCCCGTCAGCTTCTCTTCTCTGCTCCCTGGAAGAAACAAGGACTTGACCTAAATGGAAGGCCGAACCTTACAATATTAAAGACTGAATCGCAACATTCTCACATGATCCTCAACTGGTTGACTAGATCTAACCATCCTTAAAAACTGGAGGTCCTTGTTTCTTTAATACTAAACCGTCCTCTCAAAGATCGAACGGTCCTCATTCATACTTATCCACTTCCACGTGCCAACCTCGGGTTACCCAGGGAACATGATAGGACGTATCGTACAACAATCCACCCGGGACTCTGAATCATTGCCACCACGTGTCACAGCATCTATGCATTTTCCGTTTCGAATTCGGGTGGTGACGTCTCGTTTCCCGTGACATCACGTTTCATTCACTCCCCACCCCTCCCCTTATAAACAGAGAACACCTTTCAACACTAGGGAGTGGAGTTTGGGTGGGATATTAGTACTGGAAGAGAGAGGGAGAGCCGCTGCTTAACCCACTATTGCAGAGTTGAGCAGGAAGAAAAAGAAGGGATTTTTATCATCTACATTTCATCAAGGATTTGTCTCAAAGGTCATCTTTGCCATCACCACCCGTGGAGGAAGACTGGAAGGAAAGAAGAAATGAATTAAAAAAACAATTGGATGAAACTACACAAATTGAGAAAAAGAACGAACTAGAGACGCTCTTTAAAGAATACGATTATGTTTATGAGAAGTGCACTAACTTTCGGCGTGAAAACCAACCACAAATTATCCCTGTTGCCAGAAATGAAATCTGAGATTTAGCCTCATTGTTGTACTGTGGCTCCCTTTTCAATGTATCTTCTAGGGATGAGTGGACAGCTTCAAAAAAGTCCACAAACAAGGAAAGGAGGAAGTTTCAAGAACTAAGCAAGGAAACAGAGAAGATTGAGTTTAGTTTGATAGGAAAAATCTCAAGGGAAACAGTACCCTTTAAGTAGTCCCAAAGATACTCATGCTTTGAGATTGCGTACATGCACGACAACGTTGAGTGACATGTCACTCGAGTCCCCGTAATATGCTGATCTAAGGAAGCTTATCCACAATATTGATAAGTCAAATTACATGGGTAATATTGCAAGCAAAAAAATATCAAGAGAACCAAGCAAGAAGAAGTAGTGGCTTGGAGATACCCTCCAACATTGGATTGATGAGAATGGAAAGAAAGCAAAAATAAAATTAACCTTCACAGCAGCCGAACAGGAGTTTGAAGGACCAAGTCTCAGCAATGTTGGAAGATATATCATCCAGAGTATGATGAAGAAGATAATGCAATTACATTAACAAGGTAGAGCACTCTACGGTTTGAATACTGTCACCATCTGCGTAGATGACAAGTATGATGTCAAATTTGATGAAAACTGTTGTAAGATTATAATCGATATGTATTCTTCTCACTAGGAGGCACAATATATGGATTGTGTACAAGATAATTTAGGAAAGGAAAGAATAAGGAAATTGCTACCTACCTAATTAGACTAATTACAATCTTCCTAATTGCCTAATTGCCTAATTGATTACAACATGTGTATTACAATACTTCTTTCCTTTTCAACACTCCCTCTCAAGCTGGAGCGTATACATCGTACACTCCAAGCTTATGACAAATAGAATCAATGGAAGCCCTGGGAAGAGCCTTCGTGAAAACATCAGCAAGTTGAGAGCCTGAAGGAACAAAAGGCGTGCTGATCTCTTTGGACTCCACTTTTGACCGAATGAAATGACAATCAACTTCAATGTGTTTGGTCCTCTCGTGGAATACTGGATTATTAGCAATGTGGATAGCAGCCTGATTATCACAATATAAGGGGGTTGGACCATGTATTGGAATCCCAAACTCATGTAGAAGTGTACGCAACCAAGTCAACTCACAAGTGGTATGAGCCATTGCTCTATACTCTGCTTCGGCACTAGAACGTGCTACAACTGACTGTTTCTTACTTTTCCATGTCACAAGATTGCCACCTATAAATGTGCAATAACCAGTGGTAGAACGACGATCAGCAGGAGATCCTGCCCAGTCAGCATCCGTATACCCTTCGATACGAAGATGTCCAGACGCTTTGTAGAGAAGTCCACGCCCAGGAGCATTTTTAAGATACTTCAAGATACGAATCACAGCCTCCATATGAGAAACTCGAGGATAAGTCATAAATTGACTAACAACACTGACTGCATAGGAGATATCGGGCCGAGTGATAGTGAGATAAATAAGTTTACCCACAAGTCTCCGATACAGCTCAGGATCGTCAACCAACTCACCATCGTCAGGCATAAGTTTATGATTAGTCTCCATAGGAGTAGCAACAGGTTTAGAACCAAGATAACCTGTATCTTTCAAGAGATCGAGAGTGTATTTCCGTTGTGATAAACTGATGCCTGCTTTAGAACGAGCAACTTCAATGCCAAGAAAATACCGAAGCTTGCCTAGATCCTTGGTGAGAAAACTGGAACAAAGGTGACGAATCAATACCTGAATCCCATCATTGTCACTCCCTGTAATGACAATATCATCCACATAGACTACGAGAATCACAATACCACTGGTGGTCCTTTTAAAGAAGACAGAGTGATCAGCTTGACTTCGTGTCATACCATGAGACACGACGGTACTACTGAATTTATCGAACCAAGCCCGGGGAGATTGTTTGAGGCCATAGATAGATTTGCGAAGACGACACACAGACTCCCCCTTGGACTCAAAACCGGGTGGTTGAGCCATATAGACTGTTTCAGAGAGATCTCCATGAAGAAAAGCATTCTTGACATCAAGCTGATGGAGAGGCCAATCAAGGTTGGCTGCAAGAGATATAACAATGCGAACAAAATTGAGTTTGGCAACCGGAGAAAAAGTCTCAGTGTAGTCAAGCCCATAGGTTTGGGTGAAACCTTTGGCCACAAGACGAGCTTTCAGACGATCAAGAGTACCATCAGGATTGTGTTTGACAGTAAACACCCAACGACAACCAACAATATGTGCTCCAGAAGGCTTGTGAACAAGATCCCAAGTATGATTCAGTGACAAAGCACGCATCTTTTTTTCCATAGCAGAACGCCATCCAGGATGAGAAAGAGCCTCCTGATAAGACTTGGGAACAGTAACAAAGGACAGAGATACAGAAAAAACGCGAAAAGAGGGAGACAAACGATCATAGGACACAAATTGAGAGATAGGATGAGAAGTGCATGAACGAATACCTTTACGATGAGCAATAGGAAGATCGAGAGTTGGATCTGGAGACGCTTGAGGAGATGGTGTGGGCACAAAAGCTGTATCTGTATTTGGAGTTTCAACAGGAGGAGCATCAGCAGAGGAACGTCGACCATATACCTGTGTAATCGGTGGTCGAGTAGCAGTCTCAGGAAGATCAGCCGGTAAAGGAGCAATCTCAGGGAGACAAGGTGGTGTCAACTGAGCACCCTCAAGAGAATTATATGGGATAGTTTCAAAAAAGGTCACGTCAGCACTTACAAAGTGCTTTCGTAATGAGGGACTATAACACCTGTATCCTTTCTGTGTCAGAGAGTAACCCAGAAAAATACATTTGTAAGAACGCGGATCAAGTTTATCACGACCTGGAGAGAGATTATGAACAAATGCCACGCAACCAAAAAGTTTTGGGGGGAGAATATAAAGATCCTTGGCAGGAAACATGACCTGATAAGGAATTTTGCCATGCAAAACCCGAGAAGGGGTATATCCCCAAAAATGTTTTGGAACGTTCATGTGAAGCATAAGGGCACGAGTTACGGCTAAAACTGGCCCATTCTTCCGTTCAGCAACCCCATTTTGTTGGGGGGTAGTGCCACAAGCAGTCTGATGAATAATACCATGAATTTCAGTAAACTGTCTAAATGGACGGGAAAAATATTCTTGGGCATTGTCAGTTCGCAAAATACGTAATTTAGCATTAAATTGGTTGACAATCTCAGCATAAAAGACTGAAAAGACAGAAAATAATTGAGACCTATCTTTGAGAAGATACACCCAAGTTAAACAAGAAAAATCATCAATAAATGTGACAAAATAGCGAGCACCACACAAACTCGTAGTGCGCGAAGGTCCCCAAATATCAGAATGAACTAAAGCAAATGGTTCTACACATGGTGACTCAGTTCGTAAAGGAAAAGAAACTCTACGATGTTTACTAAGTTCACATGTGTCACAATTAAATGGAGAAAAACTAGGTAAACTAGGAACTAGCTTGCGAAGGTTGGCCGAGGATGGGTGCCCAAGATGACAGTGCCACTGATAAGGTGTAACAGTAGTATGTAAAGCAGAATGACTTGATGACTGCTGCTGCTGCTCCTGAAGGTAATACAGACCATTCTTCTCATACCCCCCACCAATCATCCCCTTCGTCTTGAGATCCTGAAACTCACAATGAGAAGGAGAAAAAAGGATAGAACACTGGTGAGTATGAGACAGTTTATGAATAGAAAGAAGATTAAATGGGAATTGTGGCAAATATAAGACAGAAGGAAAAACAAGACCAGATGAACGATATGTACCAATGCCTTGAACAAGAATTCTAGTGCCATCGGCAATAGTAACATAAGACATAACAGAAAGCGTAACAACATTAGTCAAAAGAGACAAATCACCTGTCATATGATCAGATGCGCTAGAATCGAGAATCCAAGGAGTGCTACGAGAAGATGAGTGAAGACACGTATTACCTGAGGTGACATGAGTTGCAGTGGAAGAAGAAGAAGATGCATTGGCCCTTTGAATCATAGAATCATACTCAGTCTTGGACATAGTAATATGAGTAGGAGCAAGAGCAGATGGCTCCCCCTCAAGTGTAGCCTGATTAGCCCAAGCGGGCTTGCCATGCAGCTTCCAACAGAATTCAACATCGTGGTTGGTCGCACCACAATGAGTGCACTTCTTGGTGCCACGACCACCACGTCCTCCACGACGACCACCCCGCTCAGAAGAACTACCACGACTGTGGGAGGTATTGCGATTCCCAAAATGTCTAGAAGATGAAGCAGGAGAGGTTGTGGGGGCAGCAAGGGCGGATGGAGCCAGATGCTCTAAATCAGAAGAACGAGGAGCAGCCCGTCGAACACGAGCAAAGGCCTCACCAACGGTGGGGACTTCCCTGCTAGAAAGAATCTGTGAACTAAGAGGAGCAAGGTCTAAATTTAATCCGGACAGAAATTTGCAAGTTCTGAATTCGTCTCTGTACTTTTGCTGAACCTTTAAATCTGTAGAGAGAGGCTGGTAAACATTTAACTCGTCCCACATACCCTTTAAGATGGAAAAGTACTCATCAACGGATCTATCTCCTTGTTGAAGGGAGAAAATATTCTGATAAATCTGAAAAACTCGAGAGATATTCTGATCTGATGAATATAACTCGCGTAGAGTGTCCCAAACAACTTTGGACGTCTCTTGGCAAGCAACATTATTAAAAATGTCAGGTTCAAGACTATTCCACAGTAAAGTCATAATATGAGCATCATGTTGGGACCAAGCAGAATCGGGATCAGTAGGTGGATCATTGGTAATATAGGAACTCTCACCACTTGCGCATAGAGAGACAGTCACAGCCCGTGACCATGGCAAATAATTAGATCCATTTAATTTGATTGTGGTTAGAGACCGACGATAATCCCTAACAATATCCTTAGTTTCAAAGGTTTCAGCAATGTATGTTTGCTTAGGTTTATCACCCATAATGGATTCAAGAGAAAAATACACAAGCCAAAAAGAGAGGAGTTACCCAAAGGATTGACAAGTGCAAAGAGAGGGTACCCGGTTGATTTAGAGCCTGAAGAACACCTGTAACAGACAAACCGAGTTCCAAAAAGATTGATCGAGGGCCAGAAAGAGATTAGGGTTACTGTTCACGATTGCTACAGTGCGCGCGAGCACTGTTCACGACTGCTACAGTGCATAGAAACACTGTTCACGGCTGGATTTTTTTTTTTTTTTTTGGATCGAGGGTTGTGTATTGGGATTAGAGAGGTTTTGGTTGTGGTCAATTTGAGAGAGAGAGAGAGAATTTGACGAAAAAAAGATAAGAGGTAACGAGAAAGAAAAGTCAGGTTCCTGGAACCCGCTCTGATACCATGTTGTAAGATTATAATCGATATGTATTCTTCTCACTAGGAGGCACAATATATAGACTGTGTACAAGATAATTTAGGAAAGGAAAGAATAAGGAAATTGCTACCTACCTAATTAGACTAATTACAATCTTCCTAATTGCCTAATTGATTACAACATGTGTATTACAATACTTCTTTCCTTTTCAACAAAAACCAATATCGGGAGGCCTCGTAAAAGAATAAGAAGGAAGACTGTGTTGCTTTGAAAAGCATTATTAAGGCAATTTTGAGAGACAATGACAACATCCCAGAGGATGCGAGTCACTTACTATACTTGCTCGACAGTTATTCCAGTGACAAACATAACCTCATCTTCAACTACTCATGTGTTTGGACTCCCACTGAGATGATAAACATCTTTTTGTTTCGATTGGTGTAGGATACTTGTCCCGAAGATGCTGCAAGAATTAAGCGTGCTGTTGTTGAAATAGATGAAAGAGCAAAAGGATTGGAAATATTACATATGCCAGAATCCGGCATACAAGAGAGCTTTTGACACTTGGATAGAGGAGGCTAAATAAAAACGTTGATCAGTTTACAGAAGTGTTCTTGAGCTCTAGAAAATGAGTTGTATTTAATGTTCCCACATTTCTTTACATCCCATATTTCTTGGAGAAGACAAAACCGAAGACTTTATAATAGATATTTACAAAAGCGATTCTTGAGCCTGGTCAGTTCCAATTACTCGAGACTCTACCCAATGGTATCATAGGACGAGTAGGCTTAGGGACCCCTGTTGGAGAGCATATTAGAGTTGTACTACTCTTTTTGGTCTTGGTCTTTCATGATGGTCTCTGTAGTGGGCCGAATCCGACAATGTTACAGGTCATTTTGATGGATGAGGCCCGGATGTGCTAAGCCTTCATGGGCCGCCCATCCAAGCCCAGGTAGAGATACAGTCTAGAAAGCCCACATAGCGGTTTTGGCTGAGCTATGTGGGCCGAGAGTTTAGTCTAGCCCATGAGGGGACACAGAATGTCTTTTAAGGAGAGTCTTGGTTGGCGGTTTTGGTTCGGGCAGATGGTCCCAACCTATGAGCCCACCCATGGGACGGTTTAAGTAAGAAGGGCCAACCTAAGGAAGATCCACTGGCAACCACGCCCCACAATTAGGAACATCTTCGGGAGGACAAGTACCAACACCAATCGAAACAAAAAGATGTTGCTTATCATCTCAATGGGAGTCCAAAGACATGACTGGTTGGAGATGAGGTTGTGCTTGTCACTGGAATAACTGTCGAGCAAGTGTAGTAATTGACTCACATCCTCTTGGGATGTTGTCATTATCTCCCAAAATTGCCTTAATAATGCTTTTCAAAGCAACACGATCTTCCTTCTTATTCTTCTGCGAGGCCTCCCGATATTAATTTTCACCAAGTTTGACATCATACTTGCCATCTACAAAGATGGTGACAGTATTTAAACCGCAGTGTGCTCTACCTTGTTGATGTAACTGTATTATCTTCTTCATCATATCCCGGATGATATATCTTCCAACATTGCTAAGCCTTGGTCCTTCAAACTCCTGTTCAGCTATTGTGAAGGTTAATTTTACTGTTGCTTGCTTTCCATTCTCATCAATCCAATGTTGCAGAGTATCTCCAAGTCACTGCTTCTTCTTGCTTGGTTCTCCTGATACATTTTTGCTTGCAATATTACTCATGTAATCTGACTTATCAATACCATGGACAAACTTCCTTAGATCAACATATTTCGGGGCCTCGAGTGACATGTCACTCAACGTTGTCGTGCATGTCCGCAATCTCAAAGCATGAGTATATTTGGGACTACTTAAAAGGATACTGTTTCCCTCAAGATTTTTTCTATCAAAACTAAACTCAATCTTCTTTGTTTCCTTGCTTAGTTCTTAAAACTTCCTCCTTTCCTTGTTTGTGGACTTGTTTGGGACTGTCCACTCATCCCTAGAAGATACATCAAAAAGGGAGCAACAGTACAACAATGAGGCTACATCTTGGATTTCATTTCTAGTGGCGGGAATAATTTATGGTTGGTTTTCACGCCGGATGTCAATGCACTTCTCATAAACATAATCGTATTCTTTCAAGAGCATCTCGAGTTTGTTCCTTTTCTCAATTTGTGTAGTTACAACCAATTCTTTCTTTAACCCATTTTTTCTTTCCTCCCGATCTTCCTCCACCGGTGGTGGTGGCGGCAAAGATGACCCTTGAGACAAATCCTCCATTAATGAAATGTAGATGTTGAAGATCCCTTATTTTTCTTCCTACCCAACTCAGTGGTTAAGCAGCGGCTCTCCCTTTCTCTTTCAGTCCTAATATCCCACCCAAACTGCACTCCCTAGTGTTGAAAAGTGTTCTCTCCCTTTTTATCCCCTATTTATAAGGAGAGGGGTACGGGGAGAATGAAACGTGATGGCGTGGGAAACAAGACATCCCCACCCGAATTCAAAACGAAAAATGTACGGAGGTGTGCGACACGTGGTGGCAACCATTCAGAGTCCCGCGTGGGTTGCTGTACGATACGTCCTACCATGTCGCCCAGGGTAACCTGAGGTTGACAAGTGGAAGTGGATAAGTACGAATGAGGACCATTTGAGGACCTCCAGTTTTTTTAGGATGGTTTACTCCAGTCGATCAGTTGAGGATCACGTGAGAATGTTGTGATTTGGTCTTTAATATTGTAAGGTTCGGCCTTCCATTTAAGTCAACTCCTCGTTCCTTCTAGGGAGCCGAGAAGTTGAGGGGCTATTGTAGTGGCCGAATATCTCATGAGTTAGACCATAGGCCAACTGACTGGGGCCGGGTGAACAAGCGAACATATTTGGGCCGAACGAAAGCCCACTACGTTTCATGTAGCCCATTGGATTAGGGAGAATCTTGGATGGACCGAGCGTCCTTTGGACCGAAGGTCAGAGAGTCACCCAATCATTGGGATCAAGTATCAAGACCTCTTGGGCCAAACGGTAAAGGGCTGAATGAACTAGCAAGACCGTTCCGCGAGAACCCAGGACGTAGTAATGGTTATCCGGGTAGTGGTTTCGGTTCGGACCTAAGGGCCGATCCACGAGCCAACCGGGAAGGCCGTTAGGAGGTTACCCAAGCACATGGGAGGTGTTATGTGGCACACGCCGGAAGCTTCCGGAACCTTCTAGGAGGCAGACGTGGCAAAGCACAATTGGACGTGTCATGTGACCAAAGCGGTTACTGGTGACGTCATGCGCTCGTGCCAAACACGATTGACTTGGAGAACAAGTACATCCATGCCTATAAATACGAATGGATAAAACCCAGGAAGGTACACACTCTTAGATTTGAAGGCCTTCTTTGGTTTGGGTCTTGAGACCCAAATTAAATTTTTTTTTACCTCTATTTCCCTCCAATCATTATTCCTATTTTTAATCATTTCTCTCTCTATCTCTCCCCCATCATTACCCTCTATTTTCAATCATTACCCCTATTTCTCTCTCTACTCAAAATCCAAACCGCCACCATGGCCTCCCCCAGGCAAGAGCCCATGGTGGCATTAACCGGTTGTTTACTGGTTGTAGGTTCAACGAGAGGAAGGAGCACAACTAATCAACCTACACACCAAATGAAAATAGCAACATTCCAATTTCAAAGAAAAAAAGGGACAACAATTGAGAAACTAAAACAAAAGACACTCTTCCACAGAAATATCAGTACAGAAGTTCAGAAGGGAAAAGAGATTAGGAATCTGAAGCCAGGAGAAAAGAGGTGTACTTGGTTATATCTTTATAACGGGCAGCAAGGAACTGCTTTGCTGCATCTGTCAAAGGTTGAACGGCTTCAGCCATTAAGACACCGGAAGGAAGTTCAAGATAAAGCAATGCAGACTCAGGTGTCATGGGCAAATTGCGCAACAGTCGGCTGCAATATCTCATGCATGAAGCAACCTCAAACTTGTCTGCAACCATCAGCACATCCAGCAAAGCAGGAGCAGTAGTTGTAGATAAGGTGTTGCTATACATAAAATTCAGGAGCTCCATGAGGGCAGCTTCCTCTGTTCCATGAGGGGAAAAAGAGAGTTATTTAAGGTAGCAAAAAATATTACCATGTCCGTTCTATTCTTACAAATTATTGAAACAAAAGGAATTTTTCAAAAGAGACTAGAATGACCTGAAACATAGTCAACTACCATATCAGACAATAAGGAAACAAAGCTTTGGTATGTGTGTGGCATTCATTAAATAACACCATTTTAGAACATGTGCTCGTATTCGTCACACAAAAAGGAAAGGCAGACAGAGAATAATCATGATTACCATTACAGAAACTAGGATTACTAAAGAAAGAAAGATGCTTGAAATTAAACCATACCAGAGGCATTGATCCGTAAGGTTACATGTCTCTGCTCTGATTCCCTCATCCCATTTGAGAGGAGCTAGACATCACCCAGCATAGCAACTAGTGACTACATCAGGAAAGAAAATAAATTATGGCCCAAGTACTGATCCTTACTTTATAGAAAAATGGACTTTTAGCTGCTAATATTGGAGAGCTGATGTGTAAAGTTTTAACTCGCAGAACAGAACCATCCATGCTCCAGTTTGAGTCATTACTATTGGGCACCTTCATCTCCTACAAAAGAAATAAAACAAAGAGTTGGAAATTTGCAGCACGATGGAGTTACAGACAACATAACAAGAGTTGGCTACAGTAGCAATAAAATTAAACTACACTTACGGATCCATTGGTTGCCGCAAACCAAAATTTCACCTAATGTAATCCACAAAGAAAAGTAACATAAATTCCATCCCACAGCAATGTGGCGATAATGCAACAGCAGCAGCACCTTTCAAACTAAAATGGTGCCTGTAAACCACTTTTCTATAACACCAGACTTCTTCAACTGGGAACTTTTCATGTTACGAACTATCTTGGCAGCCAACTATAAAAGGGTTAGGCCTTGTTTCGGAAATCACAGGCACATTGCATATTACCTCTCTCATGCTGCATCTTTTTATTCATTTCCACTTCGATGGCATCAACACCACCACATCAGGATTGAAAAGTAAAAAAGGAGCCAAGCTATTCCGTGCCTACCAAATCCACATTTTTTAGAATCATGTTGTGTTAAAGCATCCAACTCAAAACCAATTGGCAATGAGTGGAGAGGCCGCCCAGGCTCATATAATAGCTTTGGAGGTTATAATTAACCGATGTGGGACAAGCTCTAACACTCCCCCTCATGTGTGACCCCTAACTCGCATGTGGAGAGATAAATAACGATTCAACACAAACGACAACTATGAACCATCAACGACAAACTAAGGGAACCAACCATCAACAATATAGTCTTGTCCAAAAGCCTTCTGTAAAATTAGACAAAACAATTGAGAGGCAAAAAGTAGGGTTCTGTTCTCATTACGTGGAATTTATACAAGTGTGAAAAAGATAAATTACACTATGATCCTAAACTATTAACTTAATTGCATGAGTAGACAAATACAATCTAATTACACATTTACACCCACAACTTAACACTCCCCCTCAAGTTGGTGCGAAGATATCAATCAAGCCCAACTTGAACACGATGGGGTGGAAACTCTTGCTGCCAAGCCCTTTTGTGAAAATGTCTGCTAATTGATCTTCGGATCGCACAAAAGGCATACATATCAACCCCTTGCTCAACTTTTCCTTGATGAAGTGTCTGTCAACCTCTATATGCTTCGTTATGTCATGTTGAACAGGATTGTGAGCCATGTTTATGACAGCTTTATTGTCACAGTAGAGTTTCATAGGACCATTATCAAAAATTCCCAAATCGTGTAATAAAGTTTGGAGCCACAAGAGCTCACAAACACCATGAGCCATAGCTCTATACTCGGCTTCTGCGCTTGACCTGGCAACCACAGATTGCTTCTTACTTCGCCAAGTCACCAAATTTCCCCCAAGAAAAGTGCAATAGCCAGAAGTAGAGCGTCTATCATCCACAGAACCAGCCCAGTCGGCATCAGTAAATGCCTCCAATCGTAGGTGACCATGATTAGAGAACATAATTCCTTTTCCTGGAGCTGATTTGAGATACCTCAAAATACGATAAACTGCATCCAGGTGTGAAGTACGAGGATCATGCATAAACTGACTAACCACGCCCACTGCATAACTAACATCTGGTCGAGTGTGAGCTAAGTATATCAGTCGACCCACAAGCCGCTGATATCTCTCCTTGTCAGTTCGCTCCCCCATATCAGCACTAAGGTGATGATTTCCCTCGATAGGAGAATCTGCAGGTCTACAACCCAACATACCCGTTTCTTCCAAAAGATCAAAAATATACTTCCGTTGGGAGATAAAAATACCTCTATCAGACCTTGCCACTTCCATACCAAGGAAGTATCTTACTGAACCCAAATCCTTAATCTCGAATTTTTGAGCCAGACTAGACTTAAGATTAAGAATCTCTTCCACATCATTGCCTGTCACTATTATATCATCAACATAAACAATAAGGACAACAATCTTACTAGTACCTCCCTTGATGAACATAGTATGATCTGCATGGCTCTGCCGGTAACCAAACCTCGACATAGCCTTTGAAAATCTTCCAAACCACGCTCTAGGTGACTGTTTCAACCCATAAAGAGCCTTTTTCAATCTACACACTTTTCCCTCAGTCTGAGATGAAGAAAAACCTGGTGGGATAGCCATGTACACCTCCTCCTCTAACTCACCATGGAGAAATGCATTCTTCACATCAAACTGGTGAAGAGGCCAATTCAAATTGGCAGCACAAGAGAGTAGAGCTCGCACATAGTTCATCTTTGCTACGGGGGCAAACGTCTCCTCGTAGTCAGTACCATAGGTTTGAATGAAACCCTTGGCAACAAGTCCTGCCTTGTATCGCTCAACTGTACCATCCGCATTCTGTTTAACAGTGAAAACCCATTTGCATCCCACTGGTTTCTTCCCTCCTGGAAGAGATACTAGCTCCCAAGTGCCATTCTTTTTCAAAGCCGTCATCTCCTCTACCATAACTTCTTTCCACTTAGGTATTATGAGTGCATCCTGCCAATTCTGTGGAATAGATATAGAAGAAAGAGACGAAACAAAGGCATAGTACGAAGGAGATAAACGATCATAAGAGACAAACTGGGAGATAGGATGCTGAGTACATGATCTAACACCTTTCTGAAGAGCAATAGGAAGATCATCAAGATTAACAATAGGAGGTTCAATGGGAGAAGAGTCATTACCAGATGAGTCAGCTGAGGAGTCCGGAACTGGAGCAAGTGATTGTGATTGACAAGGTGGTATTGCATAGGAGGACTTTCCTTTTTTCCTGCTAGTGTAGGTCTTTAAGTTAGACCCTTGCAGTCGCTGTATACCTTCTCCCTCATCACCACCAATGTCATGTGTAGCTCGTTCGACAGATATTGGTTCCTCTCCAGACTTTTCATTCTCCCCCTTACCATGATTATTATAAAACAATGTCTCCCCCTCACCATAAAACATCTCTTCCTCCTGCCTATGCTCCCCCTGAAGAGATGGAGTGGAGGGAGAGAAAAACGACTCTGTTTCCCAAAAAGAGACATCCATAGAGACAAAAAAATTTCCTAGAATGAGGATCATAACATTTATAACCCTTCTCGATAGGAGAGTATCCAATAAAAACACATTTATGGGCTTTATGACCTAACTTGCCACCCAAGGGATGAGGAGCATGAACAAAACACAACCAAAAATACGTGGGGGAAGAGTTGTGGCATGAAAACTACTAGGGAGACACTCAAGGGGAGTTTTAAAGTTAAGAACACTGGATGGCATGCGGTTAATAAGATAAGTTGCAGTCAAAATGGCTTCTCCCCACAAATATTTGGGAACTTTCACGGTGAATAAAAGAGAGCGAGCTACCTCAGCTAGATGACGATTTTTGCGTTCAGCAACTCCATTTTGTTGTGGAGTGTCAACACAAGTCGTCTGAAAAAGAATACCATTTTCATCCAAAAAAGCCCGAAAACTCTTATCTATATACTCAGTACCATTGTCACTATGGAGAATTTTGATATGCATATCAAATTGAGTGCGTATCATCGCATGAAAAGATCTAAAACAAGAAAAAACTTCATTTTTTGATTTAAGTAAATACACCCAAGTGACACGAGAATAGCAGTCAATAAAAGTGACAAACCACCGATGACCTTTTAAAGAAGTAACAGGTGAAGGACCCCACACATCAGAATGGATAACCATAAATGGAGAGTCACTCCTTCTATTGATAGGAGCATAAGAGGAACGTTTATGTTTACCAAGCTCACATGCTTCACAAAAAAATTGACTCCGAGAACAATGTTTAATTAAATTAGGAAAAAGTTTTCCCAAAATCCCAAAAGAAGGATGACCTAACCGAAGGTGCCATTGATGTAACATAGAGAGAGTTGAACCAGTATCTGCTTGCAGAGCTAGACCAGATGATCGGGGTGAATGAGATGGGTGAGGTGCAGATTTCAAAAAGTAGAGGCCACCATGTGCTTTACCACTGCCAATCACCTTCCCTGTATCCAGTTCCTGAAAAACACAATGGGTAGGAAAAATTGTTACGAAGCAATTTAAAGATTGGGTAAGACTACTAACAGATAGAAGGTTAGTAGAAAAATTGGGAACATGAAGAACTGAAGAAAGGGAAAGGGTTGGAGAACAATGAATAGAATCTTTCCCGGAAATAGCAGATAGAGAGCCATCAGCAATTCTGACCTTATCCTTACCAGAACATGTAGAATAAGAGTCAAAGAGTGATGAGCAACCTATCATATGATCTGTTGCACCAGTATCTATTATCCAGGGAGAAGAGCTAGAGTCAGTAAAAACATTAGCATGAATACCTTTGTGAGCAAAGAAATCAGTGGCAGTGGAAGCAAAAGCGGTGGTAGATGGAGCATCAAGCTTCGCCAGAGGGCGCCTGAGAGTTTGTAACTCTCCCTGAGAAAAAACATCAACCTGGGCAGTTTTGAAAGCCTCCATCATATTAACAGAGAAAAAACGGTAACGAACTGCTAAAAAACCTCAAGATAATAACCGGATAATACTCCAGAAGTGTGGAATAGTACTCAATACTGTCCAAACAGTATTGAACAGTCCCCAAATGGTTCCAAGCAGTGTCAAACAGTGTCGAACGGTGCCAATTAACACCTAGATACCCAATAGCAAACCGAGAGCCAGTAAACGTGAACAACCAGTCAACTTCTAGTGCAATAGAGAGCAAAACGCGACCTCCCAGTCAATCTCGAAGCAAGTCCAATCGATTTTAAGGTCAAATAGAGTCAATCCAGTCAATTTGAGTAAACCCAGCCAACTATAAGACCTAAAAACGAGTGGTGTTGTAGAGAGCGATGAACAGTAACCGCGATGAACAGTAACTCGATGAACAGTAGTGCGATGAACAGTAACTCGATTTTAGGGTTTTCTGGTTGTGGGTTTCGTTGATGGTGATAGTGATGATTGATGGGTTTTGTCGTTGAGGAGATCGAAAGCTCTGATACCATGTAAAATTAGACAAAACAATTGAGAGGCAAAAAGTAGGGTTCTGTTCTCATTACGTGGAACTTATACAAGTGTGAAAAAGATAAATTACACTATGATCCTAAACTATTAACTTAATTGCATGAGTAGACAGATACAATCTAATTACACATTTACACCCACAACTTAACACCTTCGAAAGCCTAGCTCTGATACCATGTTGAAGCATCCAACTCGAAACCAATTGGCAATGAGTTGAGAGGCCGCCTAGGCTCATATACTAGCTTTGGAGG
Source organism: Vaccinium myrtillus (assembly GCA_016920895.1). NCBI lineage: Eukaryota > Viridiplantae > Streptophyta > Magnoliopsida > Ericales > Ericaceae > Vaccinium > Vaccinium myrtillus. The sequence goes on along the minus strand of JADGMU010000628.1, from coordinate 27,005 downwards.
TTATAATTAACCGATGTGGGACAAGCTCTAACATGCTGCATTTGGATAGCATGGCTGGGTCCGAGGTTTATACTGCTGCAGAAGCTGAATCGAAGGGGAAGGTAAGGCAGTTCGTTCATGCTGGGTGCATGATCAACACAAATAGAAAGCATGAGAATGTTGTTAACGGGATGCTTCGACTTACATACAAGCGGTGGTATTGGCACTATAAGCCCTATATGGGCCATGCCCCCTTTCTACTATTACCTTGCTCTATTTTAGATCCTTCAGTTTAAACATGAAAATCAGCCTTTCTATGAACCAGGTTTATATGACACCTTTCCCCAGAAGTTTGAATGTATGACACCTAACTGGCCCAGAAGAGTTGCCAGTGGGAATTATTTAACTAAATATCTAGCCTCTACTATTTTCCAAAGCTTCAAAAATTGAAATTAGTATTCTAGTAATAGTTGAAGATGTGCCAATCAAAAAAAAAAAAAAAAATAGTTGAAGATGGATTGTTGGCCATAATATGAAAGATTGAAATCCCGTGAAATTGGCCTGATGCCCTGAGTTATAAAGCAATGAAACGTAAAAAGAAAAGAAAAATGCAACTTGACTTAAAGAAGTTCAACCACCTGAAGGAAATTCTTCAATCATTGCAACAGCGTCTTCATCTTCATTTTCACAGCCCAGACAATCATCAGAGTCAGGCTGGTTACAACTCAAAATCTGCTCCTCGGCGCATCCAGCAGTATCCAAAGCTGCAAACAATTGCCCTATGCAGTTAACATTGATGAAATTACCAAAGGATGGCGCAAAAGTAGTACATTTAGCGTAGATAGTACATATAGCTTCCACAACCGAAGAATCCATCCAAGAGAGAGTTCTCTCAATCACATTAAGGAATCTGAAACACAAGCCACTGTAACATACTGCAACCATCCATCAGGTCTCAAGCAAGGACCACTCAACTTTATCAACTCTGCTTGGCATTAGATCATTACTTCCCAATCATTTATAAGGGTCCAAAAACGTAAAGAATTACCATATTAAAACACGTCGTCCAATGTTAGAGAATAAAGATCAAGGAAAAGCCATAAGTGTCACTCAAGTATCACAAACAAAAAACTATGAAAAATAAAATACACATTGCACAGAGGCACAGATTAACACAGCCCAACATGCTTCACACATGCACTCGCGCGCGCACACAACTTCCCACGGATTTGCATTCTTCTGTCATCGTGTTCATTTGATTTCACTATGTTGATACAAAATACAATGCACAACAGCCCGTGAAGGCGTGAACCTCCCCGCTCGTGGCATGTGACTCTAGACATAGGTAAATAATAGTTTCGGAGGTCTGAAATCCCATTATGTGACGGCCATTGAATGTTTTCTAGAATAGCAGGCAATCTGTTACAAACTACAGCATCACTTCTTCCCATGACTTTAGGGAAGATTTTATGTAAAAATCTTACCTTCAAAGAAATGAAAAGAGGTCAAACATTTTAATTTGCAGAAAATACCCCAAACTAGAATTCCAAAACAAAGACAGAGAAATCAACTTGAGGAGAGCAGACGTGGAATTGAAAAAAAGCCAAGAGAGCACAGCTCCTTAAGAGCGTGCATTAATAAGTTATGATTCACATACATTTGCCTTGTCTCATTGAAAGAAAACAATGAAGTAGGTGCTAATAGTAGTCATATTTGTTATTTGTTGAACACCGGGTAAGTGATGAGAGAATACATTACTGACTACCATAAAGTAGGTGCTAATAAATTATGTTTTTGGCTCTCAGAAACAACCCCCACCCATTCTAATACACAATTTTTTACCGATAACTATATGATGTATGATACGCAACTAATGGACAATCAGTCCAGCGGCATAAGCTGCATAACAAATTTCCCCATCTGTGACATTGTGCTTTTGGTTTTCAGAAACCCACCCACCCACCCATTCTAATACACATGGTCTTCATTGGTCCTTTGCTTTAAGGGAAAAGGCTGTCATAGATAAGAATAGCAGTAGTGATTTTTATAATTGTCCTTGTGTTGCAGAGGGAACTGCAAGTAAAAAATATATGGTGTATAACATGCAACACGTTTTCAGGTAGTCTAGCACCACAAAGGCTTGCCTTGTGTGTGACCTGTTTTCAACTCTTTAAACGCCCATTGAAGTGCAACATCTTCCCACATGAATGCATGTGCCAGTTATTGGATGATTCACAATGCCTTCACTAGACACAAAGTTAATTATTGACCTAGAAGAGATTTGTTTACGAGTCATGCATCTAATTTCTTTTTTAATTGACATACGCGGATACACTACGGTGCGATCCGCGGAGCCAACCAGGCAAATTGTGCGACTTAGGTTCCAACATCACAAAATCTACCTTTCTTCATCGACAACACACTAATCTTCATCTTCTAACGAGTCAATTGCCATTTCAATGATTTTATGTCTGATCTGAAAAACAAACACTCGAACATAGGCGACAAATACATAAACAGCATGCTTCAGAGCCTTCAGATTCCAGCAAACTTACAATACCTACCTAATCGTTTCATAAATGATCCTTTCATAGATGACCGCCAACAACCACAGCTACACGCTTAATACATACTCTAATACACAAATTCCTACACAAATTCCTCAACAACAGAACTGATTTATGAAGTGCACAAAATTCCAATCCACAAAAGGCAACAACGATAACAAAACACTAAACCTTCTTTTTCCATTTAAGAATTTGCCAATTCATGTCTCATCTGCAAAACAATACATAAATGATAAAACACACGCACATAGGCTAAAGATACATAAACACACTTCAGAGCCTTCAAATTTTAGAAATTTACAATACCTACAATATCATTCCATACACGATTGTGAACCACAGATATCTATTCTATTTATAAAGGGAGAGACTGCACCCCTTTCTGCCGGTAGCTCTTTTGGTTTCCCAAAGATAGCAGTAGCTGGGACGAAGCCCGCTTTCTTCGCTCCGCGAATGAGAGAAAGTCAAGAGGAAAAAACACGTTCTTTCTTTGCGAGATCCGAAAGTGGAGAACGCATAGCATTCTATGGGCACATGGGATCAAACGTAGAGCACACCACTTTAGTGTGAAGACTCAAAATTGAGGGACTCACATTTTTAATTTCCAAAATTACCCGTAGTATTTACTTCTAGAATCAGATAGCTGTAAGGGGCAGTGCGACATTTCAAGAAAAAACAACTGCTCCATGCAGTTACAAAACCTACAGCAGGTTTCCACCCCTTCCTTCGTTTCCACAGAGATGGCTGAGTAATTACCGCAAAAAGGCAAACAGAGATGAAGCTTTGGTTTGCGCATAAAGTCAAAGATGATAAAATCAAAGACACACCAGATGCTCTACCATGAAAAAGTGAGTTTCGTTTGCTCTTTTATTTCTCTGTGAAAAAGTAAAATTTGATTTCTCATTTCGGTATAGAAGTTGAAGTTTGATTTTCTCCCTTCGTTCTCCCTTTCTATATCTTTTGTTTTCAATTGCACAGGCATCCTGTGTGCCCCGACCTCTTGTACCAATTGGAGTGGGTAAAACCTGGTTACCCTACTAGTAGGCATAGCACGTGCCTATAATAGTCACCACGAGAGGGTGGGTAGCTCGACACCACATAGGGAAGCTCTAGCCCTGTGCCGAGCTGTACTGACCATGAATAAGGTCAGAGTAATTAAAATAAATTAGTACACCGGGATGTACCAGCTCGGTATAAGTCACAAGGGGATGCCCCTGTTATGGCCGAGCTGGAGAGGCTACGAGTAAAGCTTGAATAGCATTCTGGAATACATAATTCAGCTCGGCCTAATGAGTTGAGCTATGTACGAGTTAGTCCGAGCTACGTGGAAGCACGGCATCGCCATGTATAGGGCGGTGAGACATTCCAGAATACTCTATCACGATTCCTTATGAGATAAGGAGCAATCCCGTGAAATAAGGGATTAATATGGGAAGTCCTAACGTGATTAGGAGTGTACCCCATATAGGAAAGAAACCTGTATGGAAAGGAATACTACTGCAAGACGAGATCTTGCAGTATTTGGAAGCATGAGCCTAATAGGAAAAGTCCTATTAGGAAAAGGATTCCTAAAGAGAATAGGAAATAGGGGGCACAAGATGCCTAAGTTGAAAAACGTCTACACCTATAAATACGAGGCAAAAACCATGACAAAAGGTACGCTGTGGAACCCCTTTCATACGCACTGTGATTTAAGAGTTTATAGTACGAGATACTAACTTAGGCATCGGAGGGCCTTTGCCGTCGAGAGGCAAAGGTGCTCTAACCCTCTTTCTGTCTTGCAGATTTAGGGCTGGTTTAAAGAAGCACGTGATCCAGGCATACGTGGATTTACTCCCCGTACAATTGGCGCCGTCTGTGAGAAACGCTTACAAAAAGCTCTGTTCCTTTGGAGGAAAGTCAACAATGGTGATTTCGGAACCTCTTTTGTGCACTCCACGAAGGAAGGATGTGGAAGACGACGGCGGAACCACCCTTGTGTACACTACGAGAAAGAGTACAAAGGTGGACAAGACTCCTACAGTTCTTAGAGCACCGCAAAAGAAACCCGCTGCTAGGAGGTTCAATATGGGGCATATCCTTGAGATTCCAAAATTCAGGGATACGCGCCTGATAAACTATGATTATCCAAGGTCAGAGGAAAAGCAAAGACACTCAAAATCACCACCAAGAGGTGGGGAAGCCTCCCACCGACGTGAATGGAAGAGGAGCCCCCCGAGGAGGGAGGACGATAGACGCACAAGAAATCGAGAGAGAGAAAACAGTCTCGACAGAAAAGAGCAGGAAGCAGAAGAACTGACCCGTGAAGTCACTCGACGAGAACGAGAGATTCAGGACCTAAAGAAGCAGCTTCAAGAGAGAGAAAAAGACCTACGCTCACGGACGAGATCCGTGCAGTATGGGAAGCAAAGGAGTCATCATCATAACGATGTCTCTGCTGACCGAGCAGCCTCTCCACGAAAAATGAGAGAGGGGAGCGCCTTCGTTGAAAAGAAAGAAAGAAGGAAGCACGCTAGGGACAGGTATGAGAGATCTGGTTCCAACGAGCACATTCTCGAGCAATATGTGAAAAGAAGAGAGACTGGCCGAGCAGAGGGAGGTCCTAAAACTGCACGGGAAGCGGCTACGGAAGCCCTAGGTCAAATCTCAAAGTCACCACTAGCCCATTGGATCCGAACAGAGAAAACACCGAGCAGGGTGAAGCATTCGGCTTTCATCCCCTATGAAACCAGCACGGATCCCGTAGCCCACATTCAACACTACCAACAAGCCATGTTCATGCACGAGCAAGACGATGCCTTGCTGTGTAAGATGTTCCCATCCAGCTTGGGAAAAGTAGCTCTAAGCTGGTACCACAAACTTCCAGAAGGGTCTATCCTGTGTTGGGCTCAGTTAGCAGAGGAGTTTACTGCTCGATTCCTAACAAGCCGAGCAGCTCCAAGGACTTTTGATGCACTAACCTCTATGAGACAGAGGGACGACAAGACCTTGCGACAGTACTCTAAACGTTACTGGGAAACTTTCAACGAGATTGAAAACTGCAGTGAGGAATACGCTTTGGCAACATTCAAAACGAGTTTGCCTATGCACAGTAAGCTACGAGAATCGCTTACCATGCATCCGGTGAAGACTGTGGCTAAACTTATGGAGAGAATCCAGGAGCATGCACGGGTAGAGGATGATATCCTACAAGCTGGAGGAAAGATTGTGGCTGGACAACCCCAACTCCCAGAAAAGAAAACAGTGGAGTCAAGGGTATACAAGAAGGATTACACGACGGGAAGGAAGGACTACACACAGCAGAGGAAAACAAAGCTGATCCAGACCCCAAGTCATACTTCAACATCATGGCAACCTTCAACATCCCGACCTACAAAATGTTGTACAGGATCAGGAATGAGCCATGGTTCAGGAGACCCTCAAAGATGACAGGAAATCCAGAAAAGAGAAGGGCCACTAACCAACACTGCAGCTATCACAGAGATTGGGGGCATATGACAGAAGATTGCGTGGAATACAAAAAGTTCCTGGATGAAAAGGCGGCGGAAGGCCATCTTAAGGAATTTTTGGCTAATGAAAAGAATGATGCCGAGCTGATAGAAGAGATGGACTACGAGAAAGGTCCAAAGGGGACAATCCATATGATACATGGACTGGTGGCCCCGTACACCAACAACGAAATCAGACACATCCAAAGGGTCAACGAACAAGCAAAGCAAGTCATGAAGCTCGGTATGAAGAGGCCGAGGGCTGAGGGAGTAATGGAGACTCCAATCACCTTCACTGATAATGATCTGGATGGGGTATTAGTACCCCATAACGATGCATTGGTGATTACCCTACGGATAAGGGATTATGACGTGGAAAAGATCCTTGTAGATCAGGGGGGCAGCACAGAGATCATGTACTAGCATACTTTTAAGAAGATGGAACTCCCACCGAGCTTATTGCAAAAGTGTTTAGTTCCACTGACCGGCTTCAGTGCACAGACAGTATGGCCTATGGGAAAGGTCACGCTGCCTGTCAGAGCAGGATCAGTTGTTCTTAAAACAGATTTCTTGGTGGTGGACTTGCCGTCCTCCTATAACGTGATTATAGGAAGAACTTGGACGCACAAGATGAAGGCCATCCCATCAACCTACCACCAGAAGATCAAGTACCCAGGAGCAGATGACATAGAATGCATTAGAGGAAATCAAAAGGTAGCCGACCTGTGTTTCAACATGGTACTAAAGAAATCCCCAAAGGCCGAGCTAGTCCAAACGGTTGAAATCCCGGATTAGCCGACCTTAGAGGATGTTGGAGGCGACCCCACCAAAAAGATGGTGGAAGGGTTAAAAAAGGTACAGATCGAAGAAGATGATGCAGAAAGATATTTCTTGGTCGGCGAGACCCTTGCCGAACAGGAAGAAAGGGATTTGGTTACCTTTCTGAAAGACCATATTGATGTTTTCGCATGGACTCCCCAGGAGATGCCTGGGATAGACTCCAAGGTCATCTGCCACCATTTAAACGTGGATCCTCAGCACAAACCAGACGTGCAGAAGGCGAGAAGGTCGGCACCACAGCACGCAGACGCTGTGATTGAAGAAGTAGAACGGCTGCTTGAAGCGGATGCCATACGAAAGGTGAGCTACCCGGAATGGCTGGCCAACACTGTTGTGGTCAAAAAGAAAAACGGGAAGTGGAGAGTCTGTGTGGACTTCACTAGCCTTAACAAAGCGTGTCCCAAGGACAATTTTCCACTTCCCAGGATTGATCAACTAGTAGATGCCACGTCAGGCTATGAAAGGATGAGCTTCCTTGACGCATATCGAGGATATCATCAAATAGCTATGTATGAGCCCGATCAAGAAAAGACGTCCTTCATCTCACCAAGAGGACTCTACTGTTACAAGGTCATGCCATTTGGGCTAAGGAACGCCGAAGCAACCTATCAGAGATTGGTTACCAAGATGTTCAAAGATCAGATCGGCAAGACCATAGAGGTCTATATCGACGACATGGTAGTAAAAAGCAAGTTAAAGCCTGATCATCTTGCCGACCTGAAGGTAACTTTCAATATTCTAAGAGAATACAAATTAAAGTTAAACGCCACCAAGTGTGCCTTTGGAGTTAACTCGGGGAAATTTCTAAGGCACCTGGTGACTAAGAGGGGGATTGAGGCTAATCCGGATCAGATCACGGTCCTGCAACACCTTCAAAGCCCAAAGACCACGAAGGAGGTCCAAAGGCTAACAGGGATGGCATCAACTCTTAACCGTTTTATCAGTAAGTCCTCGGACCGTTGCAGACCATTCTTTCAACTTCTGAAGAAGAGAGAAGGATATGAGTGGGGAGCCGAGCAGGAACAGGCTTTCCAAGAGTTGAAAAGTTACTTGTCATCACCACCCTCACTCTCTACTCCAGAAGCTGGGGAGCGGTTGATATTATATCTAGCGGTATCTGATCATGCAGTCAGCTCGGTTCTCCTACGAATAAAGGGAACAGAGCAGGCTCCGATCTATTTTGTGAGCAAAACACTGTTAGATGCTGAGACACGTTACCTACCGCTGAAAAAACTGGTATACGCTCTCGTCATAGCTTCAAGAAAACTTCCTCACTATTTTTTACAGCATCCCATCATTGTGTTCACTGAACATCCACTAAGGGCCTTGCTTAGGAAGGCAGACTTCTCTGGACGAATATCCAAGTGGTTCATTGAACTAAGTCAGTTTGACCTTGATTATCAGCCCAGGACGGCAATAAAGGGGCAGGTCTTAGCTGATTTTTTAGCAGAATTCGCTCCAACGGTAGCTCCGCCACCACCGATTCTCCACGAGAAGGAGCCGACCAGTCATCCCGAGCGGCCAACGAGAGTGGCTGATCTAGATCCAGAAGAATGGAGGCTTTACGTTGATGGGTCAGCTTGCAACAAGGGCTCTGGAGCAGGAGTAGTACTTTTCTCTCCAGAAGGGTTGGTACTGGAGCAAGCACTACGGCTAGGGTTTAGTGCCACCAACAATGTGGCGGAATATGAAGCCTTGCTCGCTGGGCTGAGGAGTGCCCTGGAACTCAAGGTAAATAAGTTAAGAATATTTTGTGACTCACAATTAGTTGTTAACCAGCTTTTAGGAGAATATGCTACGAAAAGGGAGAAGATGGCTGCATACTCAGAAATAGCCAAGGATTTACTCGACAAATTTGACAGAGTTCACATCCAACAAATCAGCTCGGGACAGAATTCACATGCAGACTCGCTAGCTTGCCTGGGGTCAACGATCAAAACTGACTACCGCCGCACGATGGCTGTGGACTACTTAAGTGAGCCAAGCATTGGCCGAGCAGTAGAAATTGTGATGGAAACAGAGTTTGGGCCGAGCTGGATGGACCCAATAGGCATACCTACGAGATGGGACCTTGCCAGAAGACAAGAGAGAAGCTCATAAGATCAAAACCAAGTCAGTACGTTTCTGGCTCTCTCCAGAAGGCAAGCTTTATAGAAAGTCCTCTCTTGGCCCATACTTATTATGTGTACACCCAGCTTTAGTCCAGAAGTTCCTTCATGAGATCCATGCTGGCACATGTGGAGGACACACGGGTGGAAGGTCCATAGCCCACCGAGCAATATCCCAGGGGTATTGGTGGCCTTACATGCAGGAAGATGCTAAGGCCTTTGTTAAAACTTGCGAGAAATGTCAGAGGTTTTCCCCTCTAATCCGAGCACCAGCTGAGGATCTGTTGCCTCTAACCAGCCCATGGCCATTTGCCCAATGGGGACTGGACATCGTGGGTCCTCTCCCTATGGCAACAGAGAAACGAAAATTCCTACTCATTGGCACGGACTACTTCACTAAGTGGATAGAAGGAGAAGCCCTAGCCAAGATTACGGAAGCTATGGTGGAAAAGTTTGTCTGGAACAAGATCATCACGCGATTTGGAGTACCTTACTCCATCATCTCAGATAACGGATCCCAATTCGGTAAAAGGGTTCAAAGCATTTTGTGCTCAGTACGGCATCCGAAATTACTATTCAACCCCAGCTTACCCACAGAGTAATGGGCAAGCAGAAGCTTCAAACAAGACTATCCTGAAAAGTCTTAAGAAGAGGTTGGAGAATAAGAAGGGGAAATGGCCAGACGAGCTACCAGCCGTGCTCTGGGCATATAGGACCACCCCACGGCGATCTACGGGAGAGACGTCATATTCCCTTGCTTACGGGACAGAGGCAGTAATTCCATTGGAAATTGGCTTGCCGACCATCCGCACTGCTCTTGTGGAGTCAGGAGGCAATGATAAAGCCTTGGCCGAGCAGCTTGACCTTGCAGAGGAAAAAAGAGAGCGCGCACTTATTACGTTGGCAGCGTACCAGGAGCAGCTGCGGAGGAGTTATAATAAGAAGGTGCAGCCAAGAGAGTTCAAGATTGGGGATCTAGTCCTAAGGAAAGTCTTGGCCAACACCAAGGTGTCTTCTGACAGAAAGCTTGGACCGAACTGGGAGGGCCCATATAAGATCGTTGGGATTGCTGGCATAGGGGCCTATCGTTTGGCCGACCTGGATGGAGACCCAGTACCACGGCCATGGAATGTCCAGAACCTACGAAAATTCTACCAGTAATTTGATTATGTGGTTATGAATACAATCACATCCTTTTTTTTAGTGAATACGAATAAATTCACATTTGTTTTTAGTACATGATTGAGATTACGAGTAAAATCACCAACATCTGTTATTTGGAATTTTTACTAATAATAAAGTGTTGTTTTTTCTTATGAATACGAACCAAAATTTGTCTCAAATTTGGATTCCTATTGGGGAGCAGAATGTATGTATATGTCATGAATCTAAGTATAAAAAAAAAACTTGGATTTGCAACAAATATTGCAGCAAATCTCTAAGTATGAAGAAACTTAGGCTTGCAACGAATATTGCAATAATGCATGTATATGTCATGAATCTAAGTATGAAGAAACTTATGCTTGCAACGAATATTGCAATAATGTATGTATATGTCATGAATCTAAGTATGAAAAAACTTGGATTTGCAACGAATACTGCAGCAAATCTCTAAGTATGAAGAAACTTAGGCTTGCAACGAATATTGCAATAATTCCAAAGTACAAACAAACTTAGATGTGCAACGAATATTGCACTAAAACGCTGAGTATGAATAAACTTGGATTTGCAACAACTTCCTAAGTATGAAAGCACTTAGGTTGTAGAAAGTTCACGTATGAAGACACTTGAACACTCAGCATACATAGCGCGAAGAAGCTTGCAACTTGCAACGAAGACTTCGTAAGAAGACTTGATGAAGTAAAGAGTACGAACATACTTAAAAAACGTTTGCAAAAGTAAGAGAGCATGAAACAACAAGTACGACGAAACTTAAAAGTACCAAAGTATCAACAGGCCACAGACGGCCGAACAAGACCACGCAGGGTCAAAAGTAGCGTTCAGATAATAACTGACAGGATTAATAACAGGCATCAAGCCCCTTCACCGTGCTGACCAGCATCAGTGGCAAGATTGGGGTCAGGATTGTCACCTCCAAGGCCTTTCAAATGCACCATCTCCTAAGATGGAAAGATCGATCTTGGTTTCATCTGCGATGTCTCTCTCGGCAAGAGATTCAAAGGCTTGAGTTAGTGAGCTCCAGCATCAGGATTAGCTTGAGCAACAGCTACCTCACTGGGAAGTTCCATGTCAGTCCAGTAAGGGGAGGACGGATCCACACCGAGCTTGGTGAGGCATCTCCGCCAAGCCGCGCCTCAAACAGCATCCTGTACACCCGGCATCTGAGCCCTGTAGTTGTCCGTAATCACGGCAACAGCACGGTCATATTCTGCTTCGGCCTTACCCTCTGCAATCGCAAGTTGTTGACGGAGTTCACATTCGACCTCCTCAGCCTTCCCCTTGAGATCGGCATTCTCCCCCTTCAACACTTCCGCCTCCTCCCGAGCATCTTTCCGGGCTTGGGCATGCTGAGCACTCTCTCTCTCTCCACCTTCTCCGCCCTCTTCTGCTCCTTTTTCAGCTCTTTTTCTGCGTCTTTCGCTCTCTTCAGACCAATGGATGCTTTTTTCATAATCTGCAGAAACGGATACGGTTTTTTAAGGAAAAAACAACAGCAGCGACTTCTGTGCTCAAGATGGAATAATAGACAAGAATTTCTCTACATTAGCGCTTGACTGGAAGATTGATTTCATAAGCACGTCGTAGGAGTTGCTTTTCTCCCTCTCCATGTCATTGGGAGAAGGGCAGCCCTGGAGACACCATAAGCCACCTCTGTGGAGGATATTTTGTCAGCCATGGAAAGAGGAGTACCATCGGGACGAGCCAAGACTAGGGCCCAAGGCTGCACCAGAGGCGGCGAATCACAGAGGGTTTGGTTTGAGTTTGAATTTCCAGTCCTTCTCCTTAAAGGGGGAGGCTGGGTGTGCTGAGGACTCTCAATCGGCCTCTTGTCCCTCTGTTGCTCGAAGTGAGAAGGGGGCGATGTTTGAGAAGGGGTGATGATACGAACGGCTGGAGGAGCACGAGAGGCTCCGCCAATATTCAGCTCGTCAAGCAAGTTGATTGGCTGACGCGGCATCTCTTCTCGATCAGGAGAAGGGCTGTAACCAGATGAGTCTGAAAATTGAGCAGATCGCTCGGCAAGGGAAGCTACGGCCGCACGAAGGTCGACCCTTTCTTCTTCTTCTATCACTCTCCTAGATGTGCTCGGCTCCTGATCAGCTTGAACAAGGATAGGGATGGCAGTTGGGATTTCGGGTATATGGGCGAATGTAATCTGGTGATGGGGTTCTCGTGGAGCTCGTGAACGTGTTGATCCTCTTCTGGCTCGGCTTCTACGAAGACGGGAACCTCTTTGTTCGGCAAGAGGGCGTGTGGCGATCAACGGAGCAGTTGGAGGCCAGGGATGTCTGGATCTCGGCTCTCCTACTCGACAAATGTTACCCCAGTACGATGGAGTGTAGTTCAGTAGAAGGTGGGCTGCGCGACCGAGACCAACGGGCGTGGGCTCGAATCCGTCAAAGTATAGAGCTCGGGCGATATCTTCTCGGTAAAGGTTGTCGTGGATCAAACGGCCGCCGTGATTGAGGTTGCTAGCTGCAAAATAACATAAGGGAAGAGAGATCAAACACAGTTCATACAGGGACGAAGAGTAAAAGAAAAAGTGCAGGGATCGAATACTAACGTGGTCGGCCTGTAGCTGTAGGGCAGGAGAAGCCAATGGTTTTTCCCTCAGCATCCTTTGGCTCCCAATTACCGGTGACTACGAGAAAGTCATCGGCCTCGCCCCTCGAGGAATTAGGCAGGTCTGTGATGAGCTTCTGCTCGGGGTCTCTGGCCTTGAAGTAATAATTAAGTTCTGCTGTAGGAACTACACTGTAAAGGTAGTGCAAATCCCACCAATCCAGGTGCAGACCGAGCAGTCCGTTCAGAGCAACTGTGCCCATGACCACCCTAACGAAATTAGGGCAGAGCTGCATAGGGTTTAAACTACATCTAGAACAGACCTCTCTACAGAAAGGATGTAGGGGGAATCTAAGGCCACCCTCCACTATAAAGATCAAGGGGACGAGAATTTTGTTTTCTTCCAATCCTACTTCTCTCAGGTCGTTGCGAACGTTCAATCTAAAATGGACATCGTTCGGAATTCCATATGTCCTACGAAATTCAGCTATTTTCTGGGCGTTGCTAAGAAGGGCTCTGTGTTTCCCCATGGTTAGGGTTTCGCCGTTGAAACCCAAAGAGGGGGAAGATGACAATGAACAGAAGATGGAGAAAGAGGGATTTCGTCGGAAAATTGAGGGCGAAGATAGGAAACTTACGTGATAAGGGGGACCTAAAATGAGGCTCTTCGATGAGAACGAAGAGTGTTTTCCGGCGAGAGGAAGAGACGTTGTAGAGGATTTTTTCATGGACGAAAGCTTCAACGGAGACGGAAATGGCGGAACGCAATCCTCTCTCTCTTCTACTTTTTAACTTCTGGAGAAAAATGGAAAGGTTAAGGGTTTTGGGGGGGACGGAATAATAATTATCCCGCCCAAAACCCCAAAAGTTAGGCCGTGACGCGTCCAGTCACGTCAGCAAAAATGTCCTTTGGGCTTATCCAGCCCCCAACGGGTCACTTCGCATTCAATGCAAAAGTGACCCTGCTCCCTACATGAGGGGGAGGCGTACAGGAGATGCATCTGGAGCCGTTGAAGCTCTGCGCACTGCTGATGAATAACAGTAATGACAGAGCTGGGGAGCAATTGTAGTGGGTAAAACCTGGTTACCCTACTAGTAGGCATAGCACGTGCCTATAATAGTCACCACGAGAGGGTGGGTAGCTCGGCACCACATAGGGAAGCTCTAGCCCTGTGCCGAGTTGTACTGACCATGAATAAGGTCAGAGTAATTAAAATAAATTAGTACACCGGGATGTACCAGCTCGGTATAAGTCACAAGGGGATGCCCCTGTTATGGCCGAGCTGGAGAGGCTACGAGTAAAGCTTGAATAGCATTCTGAAATACATAATTCAGCTCAGCCTAATGAGTTGAGCTATGTACGAGTTAGTCCGAGCTACGTGGAAGCACGGCATCGCCATGTATAGGGGTGAGACATTCCAGAATACTCTATCACGATTCCTTATGAGATAAGGAGCAATCTCGTGAAATAAGGGATTAATATGGGAAGTCCTAACGTGATTAGGGGTGTACCCCATATAGGAAAGAAACCTGTATGGAAAGGAATACTACTGCAAGACGAGATCTTGCAGTATTTGGAAGCATGAGCCTAATAGGAAAAGTCCTATTAAGAGAAGGATTCCTAAAGAGAATAGGAAATAGGGGGCACGAGATGCCTAAGTTGAAAAACGTCTACACCTATAAATACGAGGCAAAAACCATGACAAAAGGTACGTTGTGGAACCCCTTTCATACGCACTTTGATTTAAGAGTTTATAGTACGAGATACTAACTTAGGCATCGGAGGGCCTTTGCCGTCGAGAGGCAAAGGTGCTCTAACCCTCTTTCTGTCTTGCAGATTTAGGGCTGGTTTAAAGAAGCACGTGATCCAGGCATACGTGGATTTACTCCCCGTACACCAATAAAACACGCGTAAATAACACACAGAGACTGACAAACAAACGGATAAACACATAAAACACACAAACATAGGCGAAAGATACATTAAAAAACATGCTTCAGAGCCTTCAGATTCTAGAAATTCCAACAATTACATAAATAATCATTCCACGTACGATCGTGAACCACCACAGATTAACAGATAATATACGCCTAAATACACAGAGAGACGAAAAAATACACAAGAAGCGGTAATTACCGTTATCTTTCTTGACATCTTCCCTCCTGCGCTTGCGATGCCTGGCCCAATCGGCGAGGCTGTGACACCCCTCGCCGTCGGACCGGGTATCAGGCGAATCGGCCATGATCTCGATCCGGAGAACCCGGTCGGAGAAGTTACTATCATTGAAGGCGAACCCAAAGTCGCCGTCGCGATCGCTGTTTGACATGTAATCGGAGTCCATCCCTGTGCTCGGATCGAACAGGTCCAAATTCTTCTCT
This sequence comes from Vaccinium myrtillus, assembly GCA_016920895.1. NCBI lineage: Eukaryota > Viridiplantae > Streptophyta > Magnoliopsida > Ericales > Ericaceae > Vaccinium > Vaccinium myrtillus. The sequence goes on along the minus strand of JADGMU010000628.1, from coordinate 11,900 downwards.
CTCATCCTCCCTCTCACTCTAGAAGACGACGAACAAAGAAATGTATGGCACCTGGCGTTAGAACTCGATATGAGAGAGAGAGAGAGAGAGAATCTGGAAAATCCAGGTAAAATAGGGAGAAAACTGGCTTTGTGTTATAAAACCAAGCAGATTATGAGAACTAAAAAGTAAGTAAAGAGCTGGACACAAATATGTAGAAAAGTTAGTCTTCTGGACTACTCAAATATTATTCAGAGTGGTACTTTGCTCTCTGTCTTTTCTTTCACTTTTTGCTTGTGCGTATTTCTTTCTGGCCGATGGCCTTATATAGCCAAAATACTATAAACACAGCTAACATATTTAAGGCATAGGCACACTACCCTAGAATATCTATATGGTCATCCATACAGAGCTCCATACAGAGCTTTTATAACACTCCCCCTTGGATGACCAAATACTAATAACATGCCTCATTAAAACCTTACCAAGGAAAACCCAATGGGAAAAACCTTAGGTGAAGGAAAAAGAGTACACAGTGAAAACTATCTATAGATTGCCTCATTAAAACCTTGCTAAGGAAAACCCAATGGGACAAAACCTTAGACGAAGGAAAAAGAGTACAATCGTCTATCTTTCAACATCAATTACTCCCCCTCAACTTTGCATGATATATCTTTGAGTCGGTGCATCCCAATACCGTTAACTAGCTTCTTGAATGTTGCGGTTGGTAATGCCTTGGTGAATAAATCTACTGCATTGTCGCTAGAACGTATCTCACAACATCAATATCACCGTTTTTTTTACGAGATCATGGGTGTAGAAGAATTTTGGTGAAATATGCTTAGTTCTCTCCTTTAATATAACCAAATTTAATCATGTGATACATGCGGCATTGTCTTCATGTAATATGGTCGGGTTATCTTTAATTGAAGATAATCCGCACTTTTCCCGAATGTCTTTGTATCATAGATCTCAACCAAACACATTCACGGCTTGTTTCATGAATCGCAATAATTTCGGAATGATTAGAGGAAGTGGCAATCAACGTCGCTTCACGAACGCCATGAAATAGCAAAGTGCCACCACAAGTGAACACATATCCTGTTTGTGACCGAGCTTTGTGTGGATCGGATAAATAACCAAAGATCTGCGTATCCGATTAATTCTCGACTTCGATCCATTTGAATAGAACAAACCCAAATCAACCGCCTCTGAGATAACGAAATATGTGTTTAATTCCTTTCCAATGTCGTTGAGTTGGAGCTGAACTATATCGAGACAATAAATTGACTGAAAATGCAATATCTGCTCGTGTACAATTTGCCAAGTACATAAGTGCACCAATGGCACTCATATATGGTACTTCCGGACCAAGAATTTCCTCTCCCTCTTCTTGGGGACGAAATGGATCTTTGTTCACATCAAGTGATCGAACAACCATAGGGGTACTCAATGGATGTGCTTTATCCATGTAGAATTGCTTAAGAACCTTTTCCGTATATGTCGACTGGTGTACTAGAACCCCGGTTGGCAAATGCTCGATTTGGTGCCGAGACAAAACTTTGTTTTGCCAAGATCTTTCATCTCAAACTCTTTCTTTAAATATTCGGCGGTTTTTATGAGCTCTTCCGGAGTTCCCACGAGATTTAAATCATCGACATAAACCGCAATAATCGCAAAACCAGAGTTTGATTTCTTAGTAAAAATACATGGACAAATAGGATCATTTTCATATCCTTCCTTTAACAAATAGTCGCTAAGTCGTTTGTACCACATACGACTGCATTGTTTCAACCCATATAAAGATTTTTGTAGCTTAAGCGAATAAACACTTCGGGGTTTTGAACCGCATGCTTCGTGCATGGTATATCCTTCGGGACCTTCATGTATATGTCGGCATCTAGTGATCCATACAAGTATGTCTTTGTCACAACGTCCCATCGACGCATGTCTAGACATTCTCAGAACTACCAAGCTAATCAAAAATCTGAATGTGATAGCATCCATTACGGAGAGTATGTCTCCTCATAATCAATTCCGTCTCTGCATGAAAACCTTGTGCAACAAGTCGTGCTTTATATCGCACAACTTCATTTTTCTCATTGCGCTTTCGCACAAACACCCATTTGTATCCCACCGGCTGTATTCCTCTAGGGGTTTGAACTACAGGTCCAAATACTTCTCTCTTTGCGAGAGAGTTCAATTCTGCTTGAATTGCTCCTTTCCACATTGGCCAATCATTTCTGCGTCGACATTCTTCGACAGTTTGTGGTTCACTTTCATCATCACTTCTAGTAATGTCAAGAGCAACCTTAAATGAAAACGCGTTGTTGACAACGGTTTTATTTCAGTCCAACATTTCTCCCGTAATCATATAATGTATTGAGATCTCATTATTCTCGTGTACTGCTCCATTTCAGAAATAACTCTTCGGGAGATTTCTCTTCGGGAGATTCAGAAGTAGGAGGAAATGTTGATAAATTCATTCTTTCATTTACAGATTTAGCCTCTTCATGAGCTTTTACATTTATTAGCTTGATCCCCTCAGGAGTATCAGCTATTTCTGGGACTTCAATTTGTTTGCCTTGGATTTTCCTCTTCCGGGGAAGTTTATCTTTGGCACCAACAGGTCTCCCACGCTTCTGGCGTGCTTTAGATTCATCACCGTTGTACTAGTAATTTGTTCTGTGGGGAATTTCGATCCGTCTTTGGGATATTGGCAAATTGGTATATGAGACTTGGTTACTTTATTTGCATCCAGAAATGCATCCGGTAATTGATTTGCAATACTTTGCAAATGAATGATCCTTTGAACTTCCGATTCACATTGATTAGTGCGAGGATCAAGATGAGATAATGCCGAAACATTCCAAGTAATTTCACGTCGAGCTTCGCTTCGACCTATCTCCCCTAATGGTGGGAAAACCGATTCATCAAAATGACAATCCTCAAAGCGTGCCTTAAACACATCGCCCGTGTAGGGGTTCGAGGAATCTAATGATAGATGGAGAATCAAAACCAACATAAATCCCAAGCCTACGTTGTGGACCCATTTTAGTACGTTGGGGTGGTGCAATAGGTACATACACAAAGACAACCAAAAACTCTTAAGTGAGAGATATTCGGTTGTTGACCAAGAGCAAGTGGGTGAATATTTATGATATGCGATTGGTCTAACACGAATCGTAGATGCAAAGATGTAAAATAGCATGTCCCCAAGCGTAAAATCGCAATTTTGTTTTCATAAGCAATGGTCGAGCAATTAATCAAGTCTTTTAATAAAAGATTCAGCCAAACCATTCTCGGGTATGAGTATGTGCAACAGATGCTCAACATCAACACCAATTGACATGCAAGAATCATTAAATGTCCGAGATGTGAACTCTCCAAAGATTGTCAAGACGAATTGTTTTGATTTGATGATCTGAGAACTGTGCTCTTAATCTAATGATCTGAGCAAGGAATCTAGCAAATGCAACATTTCGTGTAGACAATAAACATGTATGTGACCATCTAGTTGAGGCATCAACTAGAATCATAAAATATCGAAATGGTCCACATGGTGGGTGTATCGGCCCACAAATATCTCCTTGTATTCTTTGTAAAAATGATGGTGATTCAACAATCACTTTGGAGATTGATGGTCTAATTATCAGTTTCCCTTGTGAACAGGCATTACATGGATAATTCTTGGGTAATAGAATCTTCTGGTTCTTTAACGGATGCCCTTGTGAATTTTCAACAATACGACGCATCATTATTGAACCTGGATGCCCAAGGCGATCATGCCATAACATAAAAAGTTTTGGGTTGGAGCACTTCTGGTGCATCACAGTATATGATTCAATTGTTCTAATCGTCGTATAATATAATCCAGAAGATAATGCGTAAAATTTTTCTAATACTAGCTTCCGGCCAGATAAATTAGAAGTGATATACAAATACTCTTTTCTGCCTTCGTTTGTGGTTTCAATATGATAACCATTACGACGTATATCCATAAAGCTTAACAGATTTCTTTTGGATCTGGTAGAATACAAAGCATTGTCAATATTTAAATTTGTTCCGTTTGCTAGAACAATATTTGCTCTTCCAGAGCCTTCAATTAGGTCTGCAGAACCTGATATTGTATTGACATAAGCTTTTATCTTTGACAAATGTTTGAAATATCTGTTATCTCGAAGAATAGTATGTGTCGTACCACTATCTACCAGACAGATATCTTCACCATTTATCTTTGCATTTGATAATATCCCAATAGTATCCATGCTCCTCTCTCAGTTGGTTAGGGTCTCGTGCTGATAACGTGTTATAAAACCAAGCAGATTATGAGAACTAAAAAGTAAGTAAAGAGCTGGACACAAATATGTAGAAAAGTTAGTCTTCTGGACTACTCAAATATTATTCAGAGTGGTACTTTGCTCTCTGTCTTTTCTTTCACTTTTTGCTTGTGCGTATTTCTTTCTGGCCGATGGCCTTATATAGCCAAAATGCTATAAACACAGCTAACATATTTAAGGCATAGGCACACTACCCTAGAATATCTATATGGTCATCCATACAGAGCTCCATACAGAGCTTTTATAACACTTTGGTGGTATTTATTTATGTGTCAATAATTAGACCAAAGGGAGAATCTGGAAAATCCGGGTAAAATAGGGGAGAAAACTGCCTGATTTTGACCGTTTGGTTGATTTTTGTTGTATATGGATCCTCTCGTACGCGTTTGGAATTAGAGGAGACGAGAAGGATTTGGGTTTGGGTGCAGGTGCTATGTGGCGGTACCAAACGCATATTTCGATCGTCCAAAAATATTTTGAATGATCTAAATTTTAAATTAACTCTTTCATGAAAGAGTTAATTTGAAATTTGAAATATTTAATTTAAAATCCAAACCATTGATTACTTAAATGGACAGATGTGATAGCGCGTTTTGAGTATCACGTCAGACGCCACGTGGTACCCTACACGCATTCCATATTCTTCTAGGAGGTGAGAGTCTTGATCTTAACCATTCATTTTCTGTGATCAATGAGCGGATAAATTGTCGCGGAAAGAAATTAAATTTATCAGACAATAATTATTCGGATTTTATTACTTTTGGAGGTAATATATGGTAAATATGATTTGTAAAAGAGATTAAATTCCTTACACCAGCAGTGTAAATTATGAATTCCAATGGCGTTGGCTACTCTAACCTTCCCAACCACAATTTTTTCTTTTTTCAAGATACAGGTAAAATGCCTAGAAAAAAAGAAATTGTATCCTACTAGGTATCAAAAACAGAAGTATTGAGAATTCAAGATTGGAGGTCACGGCGAGACGAGCCGTTTATCATTACGATAGGTGTCAAGTGGAAGATCGTAGTAATGTACGCAGCAGTGCCACCATAATTATGGGTCTCACTTTACATTTGTTGTTAATCTGAACTGTTACTCATGTAAAACCCGCGGAGTGATTCTTTCAAAAAAAACCACCTTCATCACTTTTCTTACAAAGACAATTCCTTTTTTTAACTAAAAAACAAAAAGAAAGTGCATTTATAAAAAAAAATGGGGCGTGAAAATTATTTACTAACCCTTATTTATTTTCAAGGATGTTTGGGCTGTTTACAGGACCTCCAATGCGAAAGGTTCCCTTTTGGACTAACTTTTGAATGTCTTTTCATTGTTTTCTCTCAATTTTTATGAATTTTGCTTGAAATTTTATGGATTAATTGTTCGTCTTTGATTACAAAGATCTAAAAAGTACGCATTTTATGGCTAAAAAATCCCCCCTAAAATTCACTAAAGACACTTTTTTTTTTTTTGGAAAAGTAGTTTTGACTATTTTTAGTGTCTAAGCATCGTATTATATTGACTTTTTTTTTAAAACTTTGATGTATATTTTTACATTTCTTTTATATCTTTTGATAGAGGACTTATTTTTAGTGTTTACACATCTCTTATTTTTTTTAATGATAACGTTGTAGACACAATCAAGAATATCAAATCATCAAATTAATCAAAGGCTAGTCACCCGTGAAGGGTAACCTTTAATGATACTGTTGTTTGGGATAATTTCAATAATTCAAAGTGGAATGCGTGATCTGTGATTTCCCGAATACGATTAATCTCGTCGCGGTTTCTATATTTGTTCAACGAGATGATATTTCCGCTTGGTGGTTAGATGGAAGTTTAGTTTGCTTACAGTGTCACAGTCATCCCATGCGTTTATAGATAATTCTCGTTTTGATTTTGTAGGGTTCTTTTTTGGCTTAACTTCATTTTGTGGTAGAAATACCAAAGCAAAAGGAATTTCCACAAAAAGTAAGATATTGTTGAATAGTTGGAGTTGGAGACGGCACGACAAAATTTATCACCAATGCTAGAGACATATGCATCAATGTATACGTTCATTTTTACAGTCATCTCGTAAGTGATGGTAGGACCTACAACATTGTTTAGAGGCCCCTTTATCACTTGTAAGAGGGGGATGTAAAATTGATAGTACGCTTAAATTGAGAAGTAATGCAGAATTCAAAATTGATGTACATTTAAAAATTTAAGGCGTGATTGGAACTTAAGGGAAGATGTGGAAAGGAAAGAGAAAAAGAGAGAATAAAAGAGGGAAAAGTGAGCATTTTACTACTATTTTATTTTGTTTACAAAGAAAAAGAAAGGAAAGGAAAGGAAAGGGAAAATAACTCTTTCTCTTTGGTTTCAACTTTCAAGAGAAAGTCAAGAAGAAAATTACTAAAGAATGCATTGGTTATAAGGAAACGAAAAAACTATGTGCACGTACGTTTTGTACAGATTATGCACGCACGTGCACGCGGGGGCCCACTGCGGGTCCCAAAAAAATTCTAAAAAAATGCAAGCGCTTATTTTCGCTTCCTTTTCTTTTTAATGCCAACTTGAAGAAATCTCAAGCTTTCCCCTCTACCTTTTCATCATGCTTCTTTTCTCTATTTAATTTTCCTTTCTTTTCTACTCCTTTCCTCAAGTTCCGAACACATCCCTAGCCTTTCTAAATTCATAAGTAAAACTGCAAACACCGTTCAAAAAAAAATTAAACCGTTCAAAAAAAGTAAAACTGCAAACAAAGAAACTTGATAAACATTACAAGTTTAACTTCTTTTCGATATACGTTTAATCTTTAGAAGGAAAAGACATATGCTGGCATTTAAAGGTGGTGGTGTTCAATTTTGTTTTACTAGAAATACACTTTTCATGATTTTTTTGATTACTTAAATATCTGACCAAGCTTGCGTGCACCTTGACTCAAGACTCAATCTCACTGTTCACTTGCTGGAAGCCCAATTAAAGCTGAAATAAAACTCCCTATGAACTAGTTCTAAAGGAGTTGATAGCATCAGCGAGGTTTTGATCTATGAGATTCTAGAAAGGAGCAAGTCTCAGGTCTTGACCACTAAGTCATCCCTTATGTAGGGCTAATACTTTTTTTTCTTGAGCTATAAATTGCGGGAAGCCCAACTATAGTTGAAATAAAACTTCATATGAACTAGCCATAAAGGAGTTGATAGCATCAGCAAGGGTTTGATCTTTGAGATTCTCGAAAAGAACACAAGTCTAAGGTCTTGACCACCAGGCCACCCCTTATATAGGGTTAATACTTTTTACTTGAATTAAATACACGCATCTACAAATTGAAATATCTAATGTACCTCGTGAAGAAATTTTCTTTGCAATCATCCACAAATCCGGTGCCTTAGTGCCTTACAATGGGCAGAAAGTCACCAAAACTATACGGTCAACTGTGACGAGGAGGAATACAGATCGTATACTTTTTCAAATGTCGGTTTATCTACTTTTCCAGTTTTCCTCGATCAATCAAATGACGACCAATTGTTTGGCTGCTACTACAAATCATGGAACTTATGTCTTCGATTAATGTATTGAAAAAAGAATTTAAAAACCAAATGAAAATGGGAAATTAAAACGGAAAAGGTGAAACAATACCGATTCGTTCGTTTATTACAATACCGATTCGTTCGTTTATTACAAATGTTAATTAACCACCTAGAACCTTCATGAAAGTTCAAGTAGAGAGAAGGAGCCCCTGCGTAGTTTGTTTTTTTTTTTTTTTTGGTCTTTTAAGCTACAGATAAAAGCCTAATTGTTTCTGCTACTTGGGGTTTTTTTATTGTTATATGTAAAGAGAATGACAAGACTTGAAATCCGTGAAAACATGTGCTTGAAACAATTAAGACAAAAATGCCCAAACAGCCAATGAAGGGAATGGCCGATATTGGATTATTTTGAGAGAATAACCTACAAATTTGAACTCTTAATAGGCAATAATCAAGAACTTGATGTAACGATTTTGGTTTTTCATATTTGATAGGAATAGGACAAGTCATTCTACTCATATTCATCAACTAAAAAAGCTCAAGAAGCCAAGCTTAAAGGAAAATGGTGCCTAAGAAGTAAGAACGGATAGGTTAAATCTTAACATTTACGTTCTTGTTTGTTAAATTTCATTCCTAGAAGTTGTAACATGTTGTACCCAAGCATGTCATATCTATATATCTTCCCTAAACTTGGTTTGGAGACTTTCCAAATTGAGTTCAACAAGAGGTCTTGTTGGATGTTCATTTGATGCAAGAGAAATGCTAAGTGAGCGCCCAGAATTCTTACTCAGAAATTATCCAGAAAAGTGAAATAAGTGGCTCAGATGTACTCCCAAGTGAATCTGAGCCACTCATCTTCCCTTTTCTGGGTAATTTCTAGATAAGGATTCTGGGTATGTAGCAGCACTTTTGATGCAATGAGACAGTAAGAAATAAAGTCTATCGATTGATAAAAAGAAAAGAAAGTGTTAGGATATTTGAAAAGTTCTAATTGGCTTATGCGCTTATTTGATTTAATTGAATAAGTCAATTTTGATAATAAGTTAGTTTTGTAGAATAGACTATAATAAGTTTACATGAGTTGAAGTACCAATTAGTGTTAGGTAACATTTGATAATTATTACAGTTCTTAAAAACTCCAATCAAGGCCATTTGAAACATAGGACGAAGTTAAAAATCAATTCCATCAACTGGGACAAGAATCTGGGCCTACTATTGCCCTGACAGAGACTTTCCCTCTCCAAAAATTAGATCCACCTAGGGTTTTCTTCTCTCTTTTGTCGGCTCTTTCCTCCGGCTTTCTTCTTCTTCTTCTTCTTCTTCTTCTTCCTCTTCCTCTTCCTTGCTTCTTCCTCCTTCCTCTCACTCCTCTCTTTCAATATGTTTTCTTTTGGGGATGGGGCTGCCGCCTCCGCGCCCCACCCCCCACCAGTTTCCTTCCTCTACCGTCCATCCATTTTCAACCCCTAGCCACTCTCCTCCTCCGCCACCAGCCTCCTCCTCTGCCCTCCTCCACCACCACCATTAACCATCACCCACAATTTTCAGGACCTCTTTCCAGCCTCTACCCACTGTATTCTACCATCTCCGACCTAGCCCACCTCCTCTGCCATCTGGTTCGGCCCACCTTCTCTGCCATCTAGTTTGGTTAAAGAGGATTCTGACTTCGGTTTGAATCTAGATGGTTTTGGCCCCCTCTGATGCAATAAGCTCTCAGATCTGTAGGCGGCCGGATTTGGGAGCTCGGTTCTCAACCCGGAGAAGCAGTTTTTTGGTCAACTCGGTTCAACTCAGTGCTTCTGATCTGACTCGTTGGGTAACTCAGTGAGGTGACTCGGTTTGCATCCGTGTGTCTGAGTCCAGAGTTAGCTGGGTTTTTTTACTTTTGTAGACACCCCAATTTTGAACCCGAGATGCACTCGAGCATTCCCGATGATGAAACGGACCAATCATGATTACCTGGAACTTGTGAGAATGACTTGAACTTGACCGAAATCAGCCAAACACCACCCCAAACAACCAAAACAGCTCAAACCAACCCAAACACTGTTGAACCAAGCCAAGCCAACAATTTGCCATTAAGCACCTTGAGCGCTCAAGGCCATAGCGCTCAAGCCCATGGCCTTGAGCGCTCAATCCTGGGAAAGCACCTTGAGCGCTCAAGCCCACGGCTTTGAGCGCTCAACTCTGATCCAGTCAGCAACTTGCAGAGTATCTCATCATGAGATTTTCTGCATGGGGAGCGTCTGAGACGATCTTATACGATCTCTATACATACAATGTACTCCACTAACTCCAAAAATACACCAAAAATACTCCTAAATACAAACCCACTCTTTCTCTCTCCTCTTTTCCCTCCCACTCACTCTATAAAAACCATCTAACACCCCTGGTTTTGGGGTGACGAATTTTTCACACTCCATCTCTCTGAAATCATCCAGAAAACAATCATCTCTCTCTCTCTCTCTACAAAACCACCCATCCACCATCAAAACCATCGGCAAAAACCACCTTTCAAGCCCAGAATTCGTCCCTTGATCATCAATCGGCCACATACATTGTCTTATTCATCCACAATACTAACCAAAACGTCTGAAATTAACCACTCCCAAGCCAGAAACCGAGCTCAAGCCACGATCATTTTCTAAAGGTAGTCAAAAAATGTGAAAACTTCACTGTTTTGGTTCTTCTGAGGAAGACCAGTGAGTTCAAGCAAGTTCTTGGTACTTGCCTTGGACTCACCAGGGTCTAAAAGTTATTTAAAAACAGTTTCAAAATCTGCAGTCACAGCAGGGGTTGAGCGCTCAAGCATCAGGCCTTGAGCGCTCAAGCCCAATTCTGAGTTGGTTTTTGTTTTGCTGACTTTTGTGTCATCTCTTGGCTTTGATCATTGTTTAATGGTTATCTGTGTTCATGTGACCTTCAAAACAGCCCATCTCTATTTCAAGAACACATGCATGAACATTAGTTAACTATATTATGATGATCAAAGATCAAAATCTTTGTAAAATTTCGTTTTGAATGCAAAACAGTGACTGGATCATCTTCCATTACTCTTGTTTAAAATGTTTAAAGTCCTGAGAATCATCAAGCATCTATTTTAAGTCGAATATCAGAAAGCCAGATTATGGCTTGAGCGCTCAATGTCATTAACTTGAGCGCTCAAGCTGTTCTTGGGCAGTTTGATGATTGTTTGTCGTTTATATATAATGGAACAAATATATTAACCATGGAATCAGGTATGAAAAAATATAAACAAAAGAAACTTCATATTTTTATTCGACTAATATATATTTCAACATTAGCAGACTAAAAATCTTTGTTCATATAATCTATACATATATTCAATTTCTGCAATTTAAAAAAAAAACATAGATTTATCCAAGGCAGCATGATTTAAATTGAAAATTACTACGGGTATGGTTGCTGATAGTTCACGGAATTTGGATGAAAGTATTGTTCTTTTTTTAAGACAAAAAATATTTAATTGACCAAAAAAAATTGAAATCACAAATTTTATCCACTGAATCTTGCTATTTTGACTTTGAAATTTCAAACACTCATCATTTATTCTATTTGTAGGTTAGATTCAAATTACATCAACAAGAAGACAATGATGAGACTGTCAAGACAATCATTACGTTGGTTGAGGCTAAATTTGACGAGAAAAATTTGATCAGCGCTCTAATATGTGTACGCAGTAGATTTTGTACTATAATCATGGTACCCTTAAGAGTACATGTTAAAATGTAAGACGTTGCTTATGTACATATTGAAATTGTCTTGGATTAATTTGTCTGTGCATAGCACACCAATTTTAGTTACAAAAAACCTACGTGCACGCACGTTTGTGTACAAAAAACGTACGTACACCACGCGGGGGCCCCGTAAAAAATCAGCTCAATTGGATATCGGCAAGTATGTTTTCTAGATTCACAGGGACGAAACAGTAGATTCGTCCCTGTGAATCTAGAAAACATACTTGCCGATATCCAATTGAGCTGATTTTTTACAAGGCCCCCTAAAATAAATATTTTAAAATTTATGGTATTGTTTTAGAATTTTTGCG
>JADGMU010000627.1:0-32771 GCA_016920895.1 Vaccinium myrtillus | reverse complement strand
ACTTGATCTGCATGAAAAGTCCAACAAAAAAGCAACATATAATGGTAATAGGAAACCAGCGGGGGAAATATGAATCATCAATTCACGTAATTATCAGCTCTAAGTTCTATAAATGCACCTCTCCTCGTTCTCGCCCATCACTGCCCTCCAAATCCATTACAAGAGTGCAGGGTTCAATGCCGGGACATCTAGCCATCCAAATACCACTAGTCGTTTTAGATCTGTACAAAGAAAAGGGATCCCGTTACCTTATGACCTTATGGCGACTGCTAAAAAACAAATGTGTTCCTACAATAAAGCTTAGCAAACACATGCCTTCCTGCAAATGCATCCATCACCTCAAAGGTGGTCCCAAACAGATGATTTAGTAGAGTGCTCTTTCCTGTTGGAGTCATTGAAGTGACCATCGAAATCAGAAAAGTAAAGCATATTTAAACCGGAATATAAACGAAAATGCATATCTAAAGGTGATGGGGATTGTCTCGAGGTGAGTTGACTCTTCAGACCCATGTGACATGACGTCAGCCGAAGCAAGGCGTCTGCAGCAGAGATTGAGGTCACATCAGCCGTTATCCTTGGTACGAATGACAAGCGCGTGAGGACCACCGAGAGCGTGTAAGACACGCCCCCTCAACCTATAAATACCCAACCCCAACTACCACTCTAGGTATTCCTCTCTCCTCATTCAATACCCTCGTAACTCTACTTCTCTCTCTAAGTTTCCGGCACACTCTTTCTTCTCCGGTCACTGACTTTGCCATCGGAGTGTCTTCCCGGACCACCACCATCCGGGCTAGGTACTAACGTGGTTGTTCACGTGTGCAGGTCGTCTTCTCAGTCAAGCCGCTAGGGTTCAGGCGAGGTTCAGCCATTCTACCACCTTTCTCCCTGCGCCAGAAGGTTCAAAGAGGTTACTCCGGCGAAAAGCACTCCCACAAGTTGTTTTGTGGACATTGATTTGGATGAATGGATTCTCTGTAATGGGTGTTGGCTGAGTATGTGATTTGCAAAGAGCATTTGTGGCAGTTTGCTTTCCAGGAGATTTCCGGCCTTTGAAGAGTCCTTTGGGCTCCCCTTATTAGTTGTACAACTGCCTATGTGTGTGTGTGTGTGTTTAGTGGACAGTTTGAGAGCAACGGAAAATGGCACAAGGGAAGGCAGCCCGTGGGGGGTTTGCCCGTGCGCTCCGGTTGTGGGTTTGAGAAGAGTAAATGTGAGGAAAAATAGAGTGTGGGGGTGAGTGAAAAATATTGTATAGTGTCGGGTGTTAGGAGCTCTTGGGTGGGTTTTTTCACGTCACATTTTATTTTCTATTTTTCCAAAATATAGTGGAATATCTCTCTCTTCCGTGGAGATAGGTATTGAGGCCAAACCACGTAAAAATTATTGTGTGTTTGTTTGTATGCTTGTTGTTCATTATTTTTACGCTTCCGTTGTGGGTGGGATCGGGGTGTTAAATCCCCAACACTAACTTCACAACAGCATCAACGTTTGTAAATTGTACTACGGTACAGTATAATGCACATAATGAACATAGAACACTCTTAAAAGTCGGAACGCATTAACAGATCACAATAAATAACTGAAGCGGTGGGATCGGGGAGTAATTGATCATACCACTACTTTGTGGCCCCATGATGGAGATTACAGCATATTCAAGCCCACAGGCAGCCAGGTTTACCTTCTTCAGAAAGTCATCAAATCCGACTTCATCCAACGTCCCATTTTCGTCTATGAGGTGAGTGACAAAACATTCATTGGCTGTATCTGAAAAAATAGACCCGTCAATAAGCAAGAAAACATGTCCTGAAATCTTGAAATTTTGAATTCTTCGTGAAATTAGACACTTGTCAATTTCACTAAATACATAAAATTGGCAACATCACATTCAATGCTGCGTCGTCCTTATCGTTAGTGAGAGGGGAAGAACAAAAGACAACACCGTTTGTAGTTTCGGCGGTTCGCTCTGCACCCTCCAAAGCTGAGAGCAGTCCATTCCTCCTCTGGCAAGTGGCGGAGCTACACAGGGGCCGGGGGTGCCCCAAATTTCTATTTTGGAGTATATTTTGCATATATATTTTTTAAGTATCCCTAAAAAAATTATAAAATTTTGACAACAATTAAAATATAGAACAATTTTCATTCCAAAAATACTAAATTATGGTGAATTATACCATCCGATAATGATATTGCATTCGTCGAATGGTATGATAACAATAATACTCGAGATTAACTTTCAGTTGATCAAAACAGTCCCATAAAAATTCGATTTAGACGTGAAAAAATCTTTGAACCAATTTTTTTTTCATAATGCAGCCCCCTCCAACTTAAAATTCTAGCTCCGCCACTGGCGACGGCGGCTTGCGTTAGTGGAAATTTCTACTATGATTGAATATCAAGGTGTTACTAGATCACATGCACAAGGATGTTGAAAGTATAAGCTTGATTTGTATTTTTCATATGGGAATTTAAGAGTCAAAGATATGGGTAAGTGCAAGTGATTTTGGATGGTGAGGAAGTGGTTTTTTTGGACTTTGGAGACTGCATTCACACCTCAAGTAACCTCCTATAAATTGAGTCTCTGCAATTGTATTTGTGTGGAAAGATAAAAGAGAGCAGAGTAGAGAGAGACGTGAGGGAGCTCTTTATGGGCCTCCCTCACCACCACCAATGGCAGGAAAAATTATCCAATGCATATGTAGAGTACATAGTAGAGTGTGTGAGACTAAAAAAATGTGTGTAATCGTATTATTGTTACAGGTTTATACAATGAGTAGTGTTTGAGTCTGTGATATATTTCTCTTATTTTCCCAATATATTGTATTAGAGCGCAACCGAGCGATCTTAGACCCGTGTTGAGATAAATGCTTCCGCTATGACTTAGAGCCAAATGGGCCAAGAACCCGGTGATGATCCGGGCAAAATCCGACGAAGAGCCAGACAGTCCAAAAACCAAAAACTACAGACGGACAAACTCGGGTCAGAAATCAAAATCATCAAAAAATGAATTGATCCCAGAAATACACGTACCTTGATGAGACGAGTTCATTGGCTCATACATCATCGAATTTAGAGTTAAATTGAGCTCCCAGTCTCCCACTAGCTGATTGAAGATCGACAATGTACCTCGTTTTTCCAGAGGAGCGGACGAAGAAAGGAATGATGAAGAAAAGTTGCTGGTGCTGGTTCTTTTAGAAAAGAAAAAAGAGAAGAAAGAAGCAAACAACTTCAAAAGAAAAGGCAAGTTGTCAGGTGGGTGGCGAATGATTAAAGGAATAGTCTCCAATCAAACGTTGGCAACCAGGTACTTTTTCTGGGTCCAATCGCTAATTGCGATTTAGGAGTGTTACATGCACAGAAAAATCATCTAGAAAGCACCCAAAATTTGAAAATGAGTGGATTCACTTGCCGTGAATCTAAACCACTCATTTTCAAATTTTGGTTACTTTCTGGGTAAATTTTCTTGACACTTAGCATTTCTCAAGAAATATTTGTGTATCAATTGTGCACTTTTTCCAAAATTATAAAATCACGGAATTTCTGATCCTATTTGCCTTCCTTTGCCTTTTCGTGTTTTATTACACTACCAAGCCCACCGAAGTCTTTTGTTTTACTACAGTGTTTAACTGTCTCAAAAGTTCTTATTGAGATTTATGCGTTATCTTTTTTTGGAGAGAAATCCAGATCCTCCTAACAATCAAATAACTTTTGTTACTATTTATTTAAATTCTACTTAACAAATTTAAGCATTCTTTCTATGCCTTTATCTTTTGCACAAAATCCGTCATTCTTTGTTGAAAACTTTGAACTTTTCGGTGTTGAGCTTTTATCTCCGTTGCATGCCACGGGAAAATAGAAATAGGACATCTAGTTCATTTGAGATACTTGGTACTTTAAGTTACCAACTAAACGGCTGGTCCTGGTCATATGCAGTGCCATTTTTCTACCTCTTGAACCTAGAAACCCTTGACCTCCAGGTTTTGCGGCAGGTAGACATTGAGTCGCCTCGCAATATTTTTAAGATGGTTAAATTGAGGCATCTTTATTCTAAGACGGGGTTATTAAATTATCATGTTGGTTGTGGCCTTTCTTCTAATTAAAAAGCAAGAATTGGTTTTGATCTTTCCTCTAAGTTGGATAGGCTACAGACTTTGCACCGAATATGTGCTAGTGAGGATTGTCGGTGTTTCTTGGTAAGGCCTCGCAATCTTAGGAAGCTAGGACTTTATGGAATGAAATCAAATGAAGGTGTTTCACTGCTCCTGGACCTAGATTTACGTTTGTAAAATACCTTGAGAAACTCAACATTACCATAATGCGTAGATCGGTCTCCGACTGTTAGGCGAGTAACTTTGAATAATACGTTCTTAAAGTGGAAGGAACTATCAATTCTCAAAACCCTGCCGAACTTTGAGGTTCTCAAATTGTTGCACTGGGCTTGTAGCGGACCAGTTTGGAACACAAGTGAACTAGATTTGGGGTTCCCTCAACTCAATTATTTGAGGTTTTATCAATTGGATATCGAGGAGTGGAATGCTTCATAAGGTCAATTTCCTATACTTGAGGTCTTATATTGCCAAAAAATGGAGCAGATCCAGATTGATTTTGCTAATCTATACGAACTTCACGAAGTTGAGGTTGCGTGGTCCAATCGCTCTACGGAGGAATCGACCAGGGAGATTCAGGAAAAGCAAAAACATAAAAAAGATGATGCTCATTGCTCTAATCTCCGAACAAAACATAATCTTTATTCGACTACAACAATAAAACTGTGATATGTAACATTGTAACTGTTTTATTTTATTTAATGCACCTTTTATTACACAGGAAAACAATGAAAATAAATATACCGTGCATTTCTAATGAAGCCCGACTTTAACTACTGTTGGTGCGTCTTGTTGAAGAAAACCCTAAATCCATCTCTTCTTTATCTCCCCATTCTTCTGTACGTGCCGCCTCGATCTCTTCTCTCTCTCTCTCTCTCTCTCTCTCTCTCTCTCTCTCTTCTTCTTCTTCTTCACTTGGCACGTTCCTCTCTTCTTCTTCATTTGCTGCGTATGCTCCATTTCAAACACACTAACCAATAATGTGAGGTTACATAGTATTTTGACAATCTGAGTTTTTCATTTTGTAGTCGTAGACGTACGTCTTAATCATTCATGCAAAATATCATACTGATTTGACATGGATAAATGTTTGATTCAAATAAATTGAATAACTAGAGGATTTTAATGCTTCATTTTTTCTCAAGAGGAAATTTTTTCTCAAGAAAAAATGTAAAAACTTAAGATTGCTATTAATATTTGATCAACCTAATTATTTGCATATTTAATATTTATGCTAAGACCTACAAAATGAGTAGTTTCGATTAAAAAATGTGCAGTAAAACTCATCATATTTGTGGTGTATTTAAGAAGTATGTTAGTGGAATGACCTGAAGCACCTTGTTCGGTTTGGGTCTCAAGGCCCACCCACCCACCCTGCACGGTTCTCAATAAAATTTTCTTTCTATTTCTCTTTATTCATTACCCTAAAAACCTCTCTCAAAACTCAAACCAAACAAAGCCCTTTTCATTTGGGTGGTGTGGAAATGGACCATGTATCGCGGAGAAACGGTCTTCCAGTTACTGGGCTATTAATGGAGGTTAATTTGGGGTTAGTGAAGTCCTTTTTTCCTTACTCGGTCAGACTAGTCTCAATCATTCATGCAAAGTATCATTCGATCATAATACTAGTCTCAAGCTTTTTTCCTTATACTCGGTCAGAGCATCTCCTACCCATCTCTCACTCTTTCTCTATTTTGGAGACTCAAAAAATTATATTTTATTCAAAAAGCAAATATGGAGAATGAACAACTCCAACCCCAATTATCTATTTTTCATCTCCCAAATTTTCCTCCAAAATTTTGCTCCCAAAATTCCTCTCCAATGCTTTTCCCTTCGGTAATGGTAGCATTACACCACCAGTAATATGATGCAAGCGCAACTAGATTTTTAATTTACTTTCTGTGCTCCATAATTTCAATTTTTTTATGAACAAAAAAAAATTATGAGAGTTGAAATGGTTTGAATTTTTTTTAAAGTTATTTCAAAGTGTATTTATACCTATGTAATATTAGGCTCATTTTGAAGATACTACTCCCTCCGTCCCTTTTTAAGTGTTTAACTTTCCATTTTGGGCTGTCCCTAAATAAGTGTGTGGTTTGAAAAGTTAATGGGTAAAAGTTTGTACAATTATCATTTGACCTTTTGAAAAGTTAGTGGGTAAAGAGTTAATGGGTAAAAGTGGAGGATAATTTTGGAAAGTAGAAGTAAAAGTTGATGTAAATAGTGTAAAGTGGAGGAAAAAGTTGATGTGAAAAGTGTAATGATGACGTTTCTTTAATAAGTTGGATTTACGAAGCAACACATTTAAAAAGGGACGGAGGGAGTATTAATATCTTTTCAATGATATAAATTTTATAAAAATTGAGTGTATAATTTAAAAGTTATATGTCATTCAAGAAAATTTAGTAAAAAGAAATTAGGATATGGTTGGTATTATAATTTGTTATCAACACATTCCAAAGGATAAAATGGTGATTTTAAGTAAAAGGGGAGAAATGGAGATGGGTCTCCATTTGGTGGGAGATTCTCCAAATATGGAGGATGAGAGTTGGGTCTCCAAAATGGAGAACCCAAATGGAGATGGGTACGTTGGAGGACATGAATTCTCTAAAAGAGAAATTTGGTTTTCCAAAATGGAGATTTGGAGATGGGTAGGAGATGCTCTCAGAGAACTCTGCAAACAGACTTTTTAGAGTTTTTTTTTTTTTTGACCGGGAAAATGCAACTTAGATTTTTGTTTCTTTAAGGCATAAGCTGTTCAACTCCAACCTTTCTCGTATGTTTCATTTCAGAGAAAAGCAGATACTTCTCTCTCTCTCTCTCTCTCTCTCTCTCTGGTTCATGATCTATTCCATTCTTCTCTCTGTTTCTCTCTATTGATCCACCAATCTCTCCATTTCCTTTCATGATCTAATCCACTCTTATAAGGTGTTTGGACATATAGCCTATTGGATTAAGTGCTGCAAAAGCAGAGACCACAATTTGCAGCTATTGAGGGAGAGAGAAAATGGGTGACATAGCTGTTGATATGTTCCAAGAGACCTTGAAGCAGCTAATAACGGACTCCAAGCTCGGTTTAATCGTAGATGAAAAACATCAACTTGCATCTCTTGCGGAGGAGATAAAGTACCTGAGAGGATTCCTCAAACTTACGGAGAAAAAACGCCATGAACATTCAGAAGTGATGAATCTGGTGATGCAGATCAGAGACGTAGTATCCGAGGCAGAAAATATCGTAGAATTGTTTGCAATTGATGCCGTCAAGGCTGATGCCTCTTATTTTCGTTATTGGGAAGGCTTCAATGATCATCTTGCTCTTCACCTTTTTTTCAAGGATCAGAATCATCTTTCTCTTGACCTTGAAAGTGCCAAAAAGAAAATCAAGACTCTCATGGCTGAGGTGGAACAGATTTACGACAAGAATATGTATGACATTAATGGAGTAAAAAAACTCAGGCACTCTCCTAATGGAAGTGGAGGTATTAATACATATTTTTTTGGGAACAGATAATGTCAAAACGCATTTTGTTCATGCCAAAACGCGTTCATTGCACGACTTAATTGCCTTCCACTACACCGCTTACTTTACAAGAATGCCCCTTGTAATCGCATAGGATATTTTATCATTCATTTTAAAAGTGGGGGCAATTAAGTCGTGC
Source organism: Vaccinium myrtillus (assembly GCA_016920895.1). NCBI lineage: Eukaryota > Viridiplantae > Streptophyta > Magnoliopsida > Ericales > Ericaceae > Vaccinium > Vaccinium myrtillus. The sequence goes on along the minus strand of JADGMU010000627.1, from coordinate 25,006 downwards.
AATGAAAGAGTTTTGGCATGAACAAAATGGGTTTTGGCAGGAATAAAAATGATTATATTTTACAAACACAAAGAACACATGAATGTAATGCTTAAGTGTCTTCAATTTGGAACTTGCCTTCCTCAACCCCAAGGGTTGTTCTTTCCCTTTTAATCCCATATCTAAAAGTCGCATGAAATGCATATCCAACTAGATTAGAACTCAGATCCATAAGGCTCAAACACATATTCAACCAGTGCGACAAAGAAAATTGCATAGTACTTTATTTATTGGAGGATGCTGCAGCATATTGGGGGTGGGGGGCCAGAAGGGTAATTAGGTTGCTTGACCGAAATCCTATACCTAATTTAATGGGTTGCCCCAAGCGTAGGGCGGAGACCGGTGTAGCATAATACCCGGTAAGACCGGAATCGAATCCACAGAGAAGGTGGAAAGTGCTGACTAAGTACTCGGGTTGCTAGGTTTAACACGGCTCTTAGGTAGCCACCCTTTATGCTTTTGTTTGGTGAATTAACTAAATTAAGGGGAAAAACTGATTTTGATGAAATTAATTAAAATGAAGTACGGTCGTAGGGTTCTCAACACCAGTGCCCAGGTCCGGATATTCCCTGCTCCGATCCTTATTCCATAGAAAACGTTAGATTTTAGAGAGAGAAAGATACCCCGAAAGATGCGAATCCTTGTGGTCGCCGTTTACCCATGTACAGCGAAGAACGAGTTTTGGACCCCCGTACCTCGCGTTACATGGGCTCCGACAATGCCCGGATTCGTCCAACGGACGTTCTTTAATAACCTAAAATTGCTTTTACCTTTTCTATTTGTGAAAACCGGAGCAAGAACGTATCCAGCCCTGGCCACGGTGTGTTGATCACCCCGCGACCATACTTGGGAAACTACTCACTCATATGAACTAGAACGAACAAGAAAATTCTGAAAATAAACATGCTATTAAACTTGAATAAGAATTAAAACAAAGTTTCGAGTCTCAGATCACGGACAAACCCCCGCGAACTGAGATTAAAGTAAATAATCAGAAACGTTACCGAAGCAAAGCGAGAAATCAACGATCAAAACTGTAAACTTCAATCCAAAAATCTCCGGAAAGTAATAACTTCAGAGGAAAAGCCGCTCTGAAAATAAGAAGAAACTAGACAAAAATCGGAACCCTAATTCGACCTAAAATCGGAGTATTAATAGCCCCCAAAGTCAAACACGTGACCAAAGTCAAACGGCTGGTTTTAATGCACTCGGTATCGATACAGGAGAAGTCCTGTATCGATACCAGTAGCTTCTGTTTCCGTATGTGCACTCCGGTATCGATACAGGAGAAGTCCTGTATCGATACAGACACCTTTAAAATGCTTTTCCAAGCTTGTTTGCTCTCCCTTCTTGGGTCCCACCGGTTTCCAACACGCTCGACCGTCACGCGTCCACTTTATACGCTCTTTTGGCCTGTTCCCTACAAAATAACCAAAAACACCAAAAACAAAAGACAACACCGCATCAAGTGGAAAATCAGATAAATCGCGCCTCTAACGCGCTAATACGCCCTACTTAGGCGCTTATATCTGTGATATTGCGCGCCTATCATAGGTGCCTCGGACTAATTTTGCACAGGGTGGGCAAGTCCGGTTCACATGTTTTTGTACCAAACCTTGGAATTGTGGTGAGCCAAGGATGCCTCATCCAAAGGTAAATTTAATACGGCCTCTAAGAGCATCTCCAATAGACTCAACTGAATTCTCATCAAATTAACTAGAAAATGTGTCATACACACGTATAACTAGCCAAAAAATATCACTACTAGCCACCAGACTTGCCATTTCAGTCAACAAGAAGAAGAAGAAGAAGAAGAAGAAAAAGAAGAAAAGGCTCAGAGATCTGTATCATCAACGCCACTGTGGGACACCGACCAGTGACCACCATCACCGACTGTGGAGGAGCTCTTCACCGGACTGGCCTCTTTGCCCGTTTGGAATTGCACTGAAGGGGGAGGGGCTCCTGGGGTACGCCTGAACGGTACCTGCACAAGAGAGCAACCACGTTAGTACCTAGCCCGGACGGTGGTGCTCCGGGAAGGTACTCCGATGGCTAAGTCAGCGGTCGAGGAAGAAGTATAGTGGAGAGCTTAGAGAGAGAAAGTTGTGTGTTTTTCTGACTTGCGTACAAATGAGGTGAGAGCCATATTTATAGGCGAGGGAGCGCGTGTTCGGCACGCCCCTCGGGGGCCTCACGCGCCCCGTCCCTGATATTGCATTGAATGCATTGGTCGACGTATGCCACTCAAGTGGCGCCTCGGCGGCTGTGCATTCAGAGGCGTCACGTGCCCCTGATGTCCCTATCAGTCAGATCTCCTCCCCCCCTGCGGGCGTAGGTTTGCAGGGTTGGTGGAACGCCATGATGTAGTGCACGTGGAGTGGTTGAGCTCATTAATGTGCCACTCAGGCCGTCAGGAGGTGCCTCGATCGAGCCCCCCTGCCACCTGACGCGACCTGCCCCGGCACCGAGGTCAACCGACTCGGTACGGGGTACCCTCGGGGACCGAACCAAAGAGGCGCTCCAGTGCCGCTCCTGTAGTCTCCCGAGGTGAGATATTTACCGAGCATGATTTCGCCAAGGATACCCCGGCTTCCCGCGGTGATCCAATTGGGACCCCCGTGACCCCCTCGTCCCTGGGGATGCGTCCGAGGGTAATGAGAGACCCTTGGACCCCCGGCCGCTACAATAGCCCCTCAACTTCCTCACTTCCGGCCAATTGGGGGAGTTGACAAGTCCGGGCGGCCCGACTCTCAGCCGAGTGAGCCGTGGACTACGACGATCGTGGGGTCGGTAATGTTTCCCGAGCGCTTGACTCGGAACGTCACATCGCTCTGGAGCTGAAAGGACGTGACGCGACGTATGGGTTTATCCGATGTCAGGGATTCCGTGACGTGGCCTGACGGCATCTGCCACGTGTCGCCTCGGCATTCGTCCGAGGGCCGTCGTTTGGGATTCGCGCCAAAACGTTTCGAACCTGGTGGACAGATGTCAAGATTCTGTTGGTCAGCCGAGCCGGCGCGACGCTTCCCGAGCCGACGTAACGTTTCCCCATTTAATGCGACGCTTGACCCTCCCCCTCCCCTGCTATAAATACAACTCGGGACGAGAGAGAGAGTACTGTTACTCTGACGAATTTGCTACTCACCGGAAAATTTTGCGCCGCCGTGGAATATCAAGCGTTTCAAGCCCAGATCTCGAATCTCAGCCACCTCCACCACCAAAACTCAAGGTAAATCGCTTCCTCCTGTCATTTTCATGCTTTTCGACGTCTTTTGAAGCGTTTTTGCACGATTTTTGAGAGCGTTTTTGCAATTTTTTGAACTGCCCTGTTTCTTCGAGTTTTTCCGGCGAGTTGTACGGCGGCGTACGGCTGCCGCTTTCTGGAAAAGGTTGAGTATTCAACGTGTTCTTCCGAGGACAGGTTTAATACTCAACCTGTTCTTCCGAGACCACCTGCCGAGGGCCAAGACCATTCCCGAGTGCACACAACACACCAGTCCCAGCCGAGAGCAGTTCGAGTGGGTAGGTCCCCTCGGCTTAGCCGAGCGTATTCCACATAGGAATACGCTATTGCACCCCTGCCCTTCATGCATACAACTGCTGATGGGTTCTCTCAGGCATTCTTTATTAGGTTCTCATTTGGATGAGCAACGAGCCCTTCGTCATCTCTGACAGCGACGAAGACGCCGATTTTGACCGAGCACGAGAGTACATCCGAGAGCTCGGGAGTCGATACAGAACACGAGCCCCGACCGCACTGAACATCCCTCCCCTCCAAACGGTATATCCCGAAGGGCATGGAGAATGGAGGGAGAAAAAAAAAACCCCGAGGCCGAGGCCTCGTCTCACGAGCCGGGCGCTGGCATCGCCTGTGGCCCCCGGTCTCCCGAGGTCGAGATCTACGAACCGATCATCGAGCCCCCCGGTGATCGTTGACTCCGAGCAACGGGATGAAGAACCAACCCCAGCAATATCGCCGAACCGAGTCCTTCTGACAAAATCCGCCGAGCGCGCGGCGGGGAGGAGCATGCCCCGAGGACGCAACGCGCCGAAACTCCCCGCCCTAGCCCTCGGGGACGATTGGGAGGAGGTACCCATCCCGGGCACGGGAAGGAGAGTGCCCTATCTGAGGGAGTTCGACCCTGCGCACCCCGAGCGCTTGGTAGCCTTCCGAGAGCGGTACGGAATCCCAGACGACGTGGAGATCGAGCTTCACTTTGGGGACCGGATCTACTACGGGAACGACCACATCACGGTCCCCCTCATGGCCATCACCGAGGGGGGCCTTCGCTTCCCGTTTCCGAAGATGGTCCGCCAGTTCCTCCACTACTACGACCTCGGCCCTCATCAGGTCGTGGTCAACATATACCGGGTGTCGTGTTCGGTGCTGAAGCTGGCCGAGGCATACAACATCCCGGCGACGGTATACGACGTCCTCGGGATTTACCTCGTGGGCCTCAGTTCAAAGTTCCGACGGTACTACTTCGCCGTTCGGACTGAGTACGATCACTTGATCGGAGATCTCTACGACTCCGAGGAGCACCAGTACAACTACGTGACGGTGAGGGGGAACTACACATGGGCCCCCGATGAGCCTCACACCTGGCCTCTCAACCACCGCCGAGGCGATCCCAGTAAGCCGAGTGCCCTTTGAGTTTTCCTTTGCATTTTCCTTCGCTGTTAATTTATTCTGATGTTGCCAAGGATTGATGGATCTTTTGTTTCGTTTTTGCAGTTACCCCTGTCGTCACCAAGAGACTACTCGAGCTCTCGGACGACGGTATCATTCAGGCCCTCTTCGCCCACGGTCAGTAGCAAGCCTACCGTCTTCTCGGCTATACGCCAAGCTATCACGGCTACCTCTCCCGAGGCACTACACCAAGGGCTAGCAACCGCCGAAGGAGAGTTAGAGCTGCTATCCCAGACGAAGAGCTTGAGCAGCTTTGGGGTCGGGAGAGGCAACCTAGAACCGAGATGGCCGCCGCATCTGCAAGACCCACTCTCGCCCAACTAAGACAGCAGCAGCAGAGGGAGCGCCGAGGGGGCGCCACGCGAGCTGGGCGCGGGGCAGGCCGCCGAAGGGGAAGAGAGGAACAGCCGGATAATGAAAGCGACCCGGCCTCGAAGAGGGTCCGGACGGACGAAACTCCCGTTCCGCCCTCCCCTCCGAGGTCAACGGAGGAGGCTTCAAGGGTCCCCGAGCATGGTGATGCCTCCAACACTGCTGCCACCTCCCAACGCACTCCCGAGGGTCAGCCGCAGCCCCGAGTATCTAGCCGCTCGGTAACCACGGCCAACCGCGAGGCGGCTGGAGGGTCTCCTGCGAGTCCCCCCGAGATCTGGTCTCCTGTGTACGCTGGCCGAGGAGGGGTCATGCTCACCAATGCGACAGCCGGCCCGAGCCAACCTCCCGACGTGGCTAACGCCCCGTCCGGGTGGATGGCCCTCCCCGCCGACATGTCCGCCGTGGACGCTCTCTCCCTCGACGACAACTTCGTCGAGCTTCACAGCTGTCTGGTCAAGGTAAAGATAATTTTGTTACTTCAAGTTCTTTCTTCTTCCCGAGGCTTTTCTGCTTAATACTGATGTTTCTGCTTTTTCCAGGCGAGCCAGGCCTCCACCGCCGTGCACAAAAAGGCCGTGGCGTTGGCCAGCGGCGCCAGGGCCGCCGCGACCAAGCTGAAGGAGGAGAGGGCGGCCGCGGAGCAGTTGAAGGCAGAGATCAACGGCCTCGGCAAAAAGCTCTCTGACCTCAGCCTTGAAAAGCTAAGTGCTGAGGGAAAGATCAAGTCCGCCGAGGACAGGCAAGCGCTGCGGAAGCTGGAGTCCGGATCGCTGAAGAGCGGGCTAAGGCCGCCGAGGACAAGGCGAAGGAGGCCATTGACAGGGCCAACGCCGAGGCGAAGCTAAGGGACCTCCAGGCTGAGCAGCAGGACATGCTGGCAGGCAGCGCGACAAGAGCGGCTACATGAGGGGGAACGGAGGCCGGGAAGCGTGACTGCAGGAGTCTCAGAGAGATCGAGGTGGCGCTGCCCGGAAGGATACTACCTCGGCCATGTCGATCGCTTCCCCTCGGCGTACATCCGAGGCGTGACGCCGCAAAGGCCGCTTCCGAAGCCGGAGCCGTGCCGCCGGTCCCTGAGCCCCAGATCCCTGACATGCCCGTGGACGAGCTTGAGGAGGATGCCGAGGAGGGTGATGATCAGGAGGAGCCGGAGGCTGATGCCGAGGACGTTGATCCCGAGGCCTAGACTGTTTAGTTTTTCCTTTTCTTGTTTCTGTTATTTCGATTTTTGTTAAACTGCTGAGACTGGCGCCGAACTGTTAGGGCACCGAGCCAGATCTCGTATTTTTTTTGTAATTTAACCCAGGTCCTTTGGGGGTCGGCACCGAACGATGCACTATCGCCGAGCCCCCCCTGTTTTGACTTTGAACGAATGAACGCATGCTTTTCTGTTTTATGCCATGTTGAAATTTGTTGAAATTTTTCCAACTCTCGAGTACATGATAGTTTGAACCGAGCATAGATGCTAGGCCGAGCTCTCCGAGCTCCTTGTAGATAATGTAGATAATAGCCCCTCTTCGGGAGGGGCAAAGGACATTTGCCTCCTGCCGAAGATAGGTGGGGGTTTACATCCGTTTTCATCCGTTCGCTCCACCGAGGACGTTCGTTCCGAGACCAAGCACGTTAGCTCAATTGAGTACGGTTGGAATAGTCTCGGCCTAGGTGGGGAATCGCTCCGATAGCCCCCGATTTCGGATCTAAGCCGAGGATGTTTTTATACCGACACCAACGGTCTTCCGAGCGCTCAATCGAGGACGGGTGTTTCCGAGGCCAAACACGTGAGCTCAATCGAGTACGGTTGGATAAGTCTCGACTTAGGTGGGGAATCGCTCCGATAGCCCCCGATTTCGGACCTAAGCCGAGGATGTTTTTATACCGACACCAACGGTCTTCCGAGCGCTCAATCGAGGACGGGTGTTTCCGAGGGTAATAGTGTTCCACCGAACATAATCTTGAGTGTTTGCAGGATAGAAAACAGTTGTTCATTCAAAAATTGTCCCGCTCGGTATACAAAGGATCACCGAGGGCGGGCGGTGAGTACAGAGAGACAGTTGGTCTACCCATAAAACTTCCTAAGCTTGGAGGCGTTCCATGGGTTGCCCACAACCGTGCCCCCATCTCGCAAGTTTGTAAGCCCCTTAACCGCCTTGGCCGTGATCTTGAACTGACCCCCCAGCTTGGGCATGAACTTTTCTTATTTTTCTTCCTGACCACCTCCTCGAGGACTAGGTCATCAACATTGAAGGGGCGCAGCTTAACGCTCTTGTTGTAGCCCCGCCACTTCTTGTTGATAGGCGGCACTGATGTTCGCATCATCTCGAGGTCCTCGACGGATTGAGCTCGGGAGGCGATGTGTTCGCAAGGGTGCAGGATGGAATGCTTCGGCCGCTCTTGGCCGGAGCTGCAAGGGGGCCAGGGTAGGACCGCTTCCATCCCATAAGCCATGGAGAAGGGAGTTCGCCGGCACTCCCCGCGGGTGGTGCGATAGCCCCAGGACCTTTGGGAGCCCTCACCCACTTCCTCGCTTGTTGCTTAGCCGCCTCGAGGCCACCGAGATGGATTTATTGACGCCTCGGCTGGCCATTCCCCCGGGGTACGCCACCGCCGAGTTATAGACTCGATGCTCTTCTTTTGCACAACGCTTTTTATGGCCTCGCCACAAATTGGGTACCGTTGAAACCGAGATGATGGCGTAGGGTACGCCAAACTGGAGATGATGTTCTTCCGTGATGAAGTGCTCTACTCAGCTGGGTGATATGAATGAGGGTTCCGCCTCAACCCACTTTGTGAAGTAGTCCGTGGCAAAGAATGAGGTGCTTGAATCCTCCAGGCGGAGGAAGAACGCCGACGATATCGAGCCCCCACTCGAGCAAAAAGGCCACGGGCTAGTGATCGGGGAGGAAAAGGGTGGGTTGGTGGAGGAGGGGAGAGTGCTTCGCAGAGCCGCAGCCCCTCACGTAGTCTCCGGTGGCGTTCCATCTTCGGCCACCAATACCCCGTGATACGCACGCCGCCAAGGACCGTCCTCCCGAGTGGCAACCATCGCTTCCCTCGTGAAGCTCGTGGTGACCTTGGAACCTCCTCCTCGTGCACGCGCAGATCCGGGGCCCATAGGTGCGCCGTAGAGTTGGCTACTGCAGAGAGGAAGTATGAGGGCCGCTTGGCACCGAAGTCGGTGTGCCGCTTTTTGTCCTCGGGAGCCGCTCGTCTCGAAGGTAGGATGACGAGGGGGTCCATCCAGCTAGGAGGGACCCAAAGGGGGCGATGCATGCGACGCTTCCTTCCCGGCTCAAAGTCAAAGGGAATGTCGCCAAGATAACCGTCCGGGAGCCCCGACCTCCCGAGCATGCCGAGCCGAGGGGCCGAGGGCATCGACGCAGCGCGTTGCGTGCGGGCTCGGCCGATGTGCCAAAATCCACCTTCTTGAAGTCTTTTGTAATCTCAAAGACGTGGCTGAGATATTTCAGCATTTTACCGGCCGCACGCCGAGCCGTAGTCGTTGTTGAGCTGGTTGACCACCAACATGGAATCGCTGTAAACCTGCAGCTCTTCTATGCCAAGATCCAAGGCGAGGCGCAGCCCCGCAATGAGGGCCTCGTACTCGGCCTCGTTGTTGGTGGCCAGGAAGCCGATGCTCATGGCGCATTCGTGGAGGGTGCCCTCGGGGGACACGAGGACTATGCCAGCCCCCGCTCCCCGGCTGTTGGAGGCACCGTCGACATGCAGGCGCCAGGACTCGCCGGTATACATCGCCGCCGTCCTCGGGGGAGATCTCCTTAGGACGACCCCCTCGGCCGCACAGGGGGATCGTCCGCCGCTTCTCGCAGCTGGGCCTTGGTGCCCAACCTCGGGTAAGTTCGAGCTACAAAGTCTCGCGTGAGCTTGCCCTGATGGCAAAATTGAGGCTCATAGCGAATATCGGTTAGCCAATTCCATGGACCACTTGCAATCCCGTCCGAGAGGTCTCGCCGAGCACGGCCTTGAGAGGGTATTCAGTGATGACGACGATCGTGTGGCACTGGAAGTAGGGAAGAAGCTTGCGCTTTGCCGTGACGAGGGCAAGCGCCAATTTTTCCAGCGCCAGATATCTCGTCTCGGCCGGGAGCATGGTCTTGCTGGAGTAGTAGATGGGTCGCCGATCTGCCCTCCCGCCGACTCCGCCGAGCTTATCGCGTGCTCGGACACCGCTAGGTACACTGAGGTCCTCTTCCTCCGCCGGAGTAACTGGGGGGGCCCTAGCCATGTACCTCGAGCTCGGCCTGTGGCCCTATCACACTGGGGGTTCCACCGAACGCCGCTGCTTGTCTTGATGGACTCAAGAACGGCGGCAGTGCATCCGAAGATTTGCTAATGAAGCGATTGAGGGCCGCCGCCATCCCTGAGTCGCCGAACCTCCTTGATGGTCATTGGGGCTCGAGTCTTTGGATGGCGGTGACCCGATTGGGATCCGCCGATCCCCCGCCGAGTGACGAGGTACCCCAAGAATTTCCCGAGCCTACTCCGGGCGGCACACTTCTGCGCTTTAGCCGCACAGGGCCCTTAGTATGGCGAAGACCTTGCCGAGGTGACTCAGGGTCCTCCGCGAGTCCGCTTCTGATTACCATGTCGTCGATGTAGGCCTCCATGATGTCCCCGAGTTCCTCTCGAACATCTTGGAGACCATCCGATAGGTGGCTCCAGCCGCTCTTCGTGCCAAAGGGCATTACTCGGGTAGCAATAAGTACCCTAAGTGATGAAGGCCGCCTTCTCCACATCTCCTTCGTCCATCGCTATCCGGTGGTACCTCGGCACGCATCCATGAAACTCAACCTCGGCGTGCCTTACCGTGGCATCCACCAGCTTGGTCTATCCGAGGGAGAGGGAAGCAATCCTTCTGACAAAAGGCGTCGTTAAGGTTAGTGTAGTCGACGCACACCCGCCACTTGCCAGTCTTCTTCTTCACCACCACGGTGTTGGCCAGCCAGGTAGGGTATCGCACCTCCCGGATGGCCTTGGCCTCCAAGAGCTTTTGCACCTCTTCCACCACGGCGGCCGAGTGGACCGCCGAGGACTTTCGGCCGCCGTACCACCGGCTTCCTAGCCGGGTCAACGCTGAGTTTATGCGTGATGAAACCCGGCTCACCCCCCCGCATTTCGTAGGAGTCCACGCAAAAACCTCAACGTTGTCCTCGAGGAATCGAATCGTGGCGTTGCGCGGTTGGGGAGAGCTCTGAGCCGACCATGAAGTACCTGATGCCATCCTCATTGATTGGTACCTTGAGGAGGTCCTCCACGGCCTTCTCCTCGGCCGGGGAGCCAACATCCTCGAGGACAGGTGTGGACTCTGGCACCTCAATCCACTGGATTTGCCTCGGCATTCGGCTCTCCTTCCCCCTTTATGACAAAGATTTACAAAGCATTTCCCGGAGGCCATCTCGTCGCCCCAAACGGTCTCCTCGTTTCCGAACGCGCCAATAAAGCTGACGCATTGATGGAGGGTGGAGGCGATGGCCCTCATGGCGTGGAGCCATCCACGCCCGAGGATAGCGCCAGGGGGCCTCTGGGAGTCCACCACCGTGAAGTCGATCTCCGATGCATCGACCCCCGCCACGACCGGGAGGGTGATGCTTCCGAGTGGGTACACAGGTGTCCCGCGAATCCAACCAGGGTGCCCATAGGGTCATGCTTCCGCCCAATGGCTTTGAACGCCGAATAGTAAAGGACGTCCGCGAACTCCCGGGTCGATTAGTATTCTTCTTACGTCCGAGTCATCGATCCCGAGCTCAACCACGGGGCGCCCCTCGTGGAAGCCGCAACCCTCCAGTCCAGCCTTCAAAGAGATTGCGGGGGGTCCTCTCGGCTCCCCGATACTTTCTTCTGGGGTCATCCACCGAGAGCACTTGCATTCCTTGCCGATCCGCATTAGTTCCCGTGCATTGCCTCGCCAAGTCCTTGCTAATGGTGGCCGTGGATCGTTACGATGTGTCCCACCCCGACCCCGTTGTCCTCCCGGGGGCAAAGGCCCCGGGGGGGGAAGTCGCAGAGGTTCCCGGGTGAGGACAGCGCCCCGGGTGCGATCAATCCATTGCTCCAGCCTCCCCTCCAAACCGCCCAGTATGCTTTGAACGGCCGGCAATCGGTCGTAGTGCCCCTACTATTGTGGTAGGTGCACTGCCCTCTGGCCTGGATCCGAGCCCAATTTGTCCTCGCTGCAAAACCATCTCAACCGCCCAATCTCGTATAGTAGTCTATAGGTTGGGAGGGTGAAGACGGTTGTCTCGCCACAAAGTCGTTTCGCTCCCGGCGGGCCTTTCCCATCCTCCCCGTTATCATTTCCTGGGCATTGTTGTCCCGGCTAGGATTGTCTCGTAGCCCCGGCTACCGCCTCCCCACCGGTCTGCTCCTTCCACCTTTTTGACATCATTTACTTGCTTCTTTCCTCCTTTGGGGAACTTTTGCCGGTGCCTCCTCGTAGCCTTGTTTACAAGGAACTCTTCCAGCCTCCTGCACGGCCCACGGCACGCATGAGCTCTGGCCATGTCCTTCTGGGGTGCACCATGAGGTCTTTAAAGAGGTCTGAGGAGTCCTCTAGACCATTCTTGAAGGAGGTGGCCGCCACCTTCGGTCACAAGCAACAAGGCCGTACACTTCCCAAAGAACGGGCGATGTACTCTTTCAAAGTTCTCGCCCACCCTCTCTTCATGTTTACTAGCGCGCCGAGCCTTTCGGCCGTGTGTTGCTTGTCACAAACCGAGACGTGAACGCACGCCGAGCTCGCCAAGTCAAAAACTGATCCCGGGCGAGCCGGCCGCACTTATTACAAAGAGGGCGGTGGTCCCCAAACTCATGGAAAAGTTTTGCACATGAGGGCATCGCTATGTCCATAAAGCTCTGAGACCAACCTGATCGCCGATGTGGGTGATGGCATCCGTGGTGGCCTGCACTTGTCAAATTTTGGGATCTTGAACCCTCGGAATTACATCGGCGACTCCTACGCCACGAAGGGCAATCGCATTTTTCCACCAACGCGAGTCGACCGGCCGGGATTATGGCGACCGTGGTCAACCGCTGGTGCGCCCCACAAGCTTTTTGGGAGGGGCGGCGTGCCTGCACCGCACCTCCGCTGCCTGCCAGAAACATTGCTCCGCCGGTCGACCGTCTCTCGCTTGGGGCCTTCCGGGGGAGGGCCTCCACCGCCGGATGCCCCGCCTCGCCTCGGGATGGTAGACCCTTTGGCCACCTGTCCGAGTATTGACCAAAGACTATGTCAGCTTCCCGTGGCGGAGCTCATACCTCTCTCCCGGGTTAAGGCACCGGGTCCTCGCTGCTAAGCCACCCTTCCCGCCGAGGTGGCTTCCGGCACCCGGCCTCCATGACGACTCCCGCTTGCTATCTTCGGGATAACCTCCCCGCACCCCGCCGATCCCCTCGCACCACTAGGATGGCCGACACCGCCGATCAATCGATGCGCTTTGGTGTTGGTAATTCCCTGGCAACCGACGGGTTTGCTCCTCCGCGCTCCCGGCTGCCGGCCGGCCTCCCACAGGTCCTTGCCTCTACTAAGGTCCTTCGCCTCCTCCGAGTGCAATCTGCTCGCGACCGGGCCGGAGCCCTAGCGCCGAGGCGGTGGCACTGCCCTCCCGGTACTTGCCGCCCGACCGCTCCCCGTGGTTTGCCGGGTTATAAGAGGGAGCACGCTCCCGAGGGACGACGAAGCAAAGGCTCTGGGCTGTCAACCTCAATGATGGGACCGAGGCGCTTGAACACCGGACTCTCGCCTCGCTTGCACTTGGTGGGGCCTCTTTGCCTTTGGTCGCCCACTTTGAAGCCGAAGGTCAAGCTTGTGGCTTGCTTCATAGCAATTACCTCCTTTTCAACAACGCCACCTCGGCCTCCATGGTGAGGGGGAGGTAGAGGTAGCGCTTCTCGAGCGCTGGCCGGTGAGGTTATCGAGGAGACAACGCCGCCGTCATGCCAAGAGAACGCGCCGCGGCGCATCGGGACCGGCGGCACTAGACACCACCGTGACGGTCCCATCCCCGCTTAGGACGGGGAGAGGGTGAGCCCCAAGTCGCCCGACTGGGTGGTATCTACTGCGCCGGCGCTGATGTATTCTCCTGGCGCCGAACGCACTTTTTGCCGAGGGCGAGGTTAGCCATCTCTTAGTAACTTTGGAAGAGGCGTGAGGAGTCCCGAACCAGAGTGAAGAACCACCACCGATAGAAAAGAGAGTCCGGGAGAGATAAACTCAGTCCCTGGGCAAATGAGTCGCCAATTGTAGGGGAGCTCTTCACCGACCGGCCTCTTTGCCCGCTTGGAATTGCACCGGGGGGAGGGCTCCCGGGTACGCCCGAACGGTACCGCACAAGAGAGCAACCACGTTAGTACTCCAGCCCGACGGTGGTGCTCCGGAAGGTACTCCGATGGCTAAGCAAGCACCGTCGAGGAAGAAGTATAGTGGAGAGCTTGAGAGAGAAAGTTGTGTGTTTTTCTGACCTGCGTACAAATGAGGTGAGAGCCATATTTATAGGCGAGGGAGCGCGTGTTCGGCACGCCCTTCGGGGGCCTCACGCGCCCCGTCCCCGATATTGCATTGAATGCATTGGTCGACGCCACTTCAAGTGGCGCCGGCGGCAGCATTCAGAGGCGTCACGTGCCCCGATGTCCCTACTGGCCGCCTCCGCGTGATCCATTGGGGACCCCCTGTGGACCCCTGTCCCCTCGGGGGGATGCGTCCGAGGGTAATGAGACCCCCTTGGACCCCCGGCCGCTACACCGACCCACCACCACCATCACCGACAACACACAGACCACCATCACCGCACCGCAACCACCATCACCGGCCAAAACCGACCATTAATCCAGCCAAAATCAACACACACACACACACACACACACACACACACACACACATAGAGGCTCAGATCTAGATCTGTAAATATTATCATCGCCTCCCGCCATGGCTGCAACCACGGTTGCCCGTAGGCCCTCCGGGTTGCCCCTCCATGAATTCCGACCAAAACCCACCTAAATTTGACGATTTTTCACCGGCCGGAGGAGTCATATATACGACGGCACCATTGCGGCAATGCTTGGGCGAGTGCTACAGACTACAGTGTCTCGCTGAGGCAAGCGAGCCAAAAAGTGAATAACCAAAATGGCGAGGCAATGGGTGAGGCTGTTGGCTGCCATTTTAGGGGGAAAATCTCGCCATTTTGGTCTCGCCAGAGCAATGGCGAGACAGTTGGAGATGGTCTTAGGCCCCATCCAAATGAGCCCTAACAGGAGAGAGCCAACCAACTAAAGTGGAGCCCCATAACAGAGAGGAATAACCAAAGGCGAGGATCTTCTCGAGGACTGACCCGACTTCTCAGTAGGAAGTAATGAAGTATACAATTTCCTTTTACACTGCTAATTATGTACAAGTGTAGACTTCTAGTTCTTGAAAGTTTTTTTGTACTTTATTTCCCGATGAAAACAATAAAATTTCAATCTGAGTCTCAATCACAATTATTCGCTATGGCAAAAAAAGAAGAAGAACGATTTGAAATGTTTATCCTTGGTTACTTATTGTATTTGTCAATTTGTTAGTGCAATAACATAAACAAGTTTGACGTTTTTTTTTTTTTAAAAGATGGAGGAAGATTAAAAGTTAGGGTCATTTTTATCATTCAAAATACTGTTTGACTTCTCTTTATGGCAATGATTTGTATTTTGCATGTGGTAACAAAAAATACTACGTGTACGCAGCCTTGCGTACACAAAATGCACGGATGGTGCATTTACACTGCCCAAAAGCATTTTGGACGGTTCAGATTTTATTTACTCTTTGACCAGTAAGAAAGCTCTTTAACCGGTCAAAGAGTAATTAAGATCCGAACTATCGATCTGTTGAAATGGACGGTTAAGATGCATGCATACACATTGCGTACGCGTGCACGCATACGTATGGATAGACGGGTTCGTGTGGTAATAACTAAATCTTGAAATGACTAAATGTACTTAACTTGTGCCTCAGGTGTTAGCGGAAAAACAATGGGGACAAATACATATGTACAGACAGCGTACAGATGGGTCTCGGGGACCCAATTGTGGGTCCGACACGGACGATCCGAGCCATTCAATCATCTTAGAATGATTTTCCGAGGGGCCCCGCAAAAAATCAGCTCAATCGGACGTGTGTAAGTGCTTGATCCAAAATCTCCCCGTTTCATTCAAAACGTTTGAATTTCTCTCTCACTGCATATCTCTCTCTTACAGATATTGCACTCCCACAAATACAAACGTAGCACACTTACGCATGGACGGAAAATCCAGCAACTCCATGTTCTAGCCAACTCCTCATTCATTTCTCATCTTATCTCTGTCTCCAGATCTCATACACACCACATGCACAATTAATGTTTGCAAATCGGTTGCAATTTGTAGCACATGGGCTAATCGCTGTTTGTTGACTTTGGAGGGAAGTGACACTGCTTTGTCCATTTTCTACCAGCATCTCACGTGGGTCTAACGCGGTTTGTGCGAGTAAATGTGTAGGAACACATTATTTGTATAAGTAAATGTGTACGAACAACTAGAGGTGGCAATTTCCAACCCAACCCATAAACCCACCCATATACAACTACTTATAACCCAACCCAACCTATCCATATTGTATTATAGGCTAATATGGGTTGAACCCATGTCAACCCATATTTACTTGGGTTTAGATGGGTTCAAACTGGGTTCAAAATGGGTTTAGACCTAATACATCATTACATCAATTCAATTTCGTTTTTCTCTGTTTAAACTTTAAACAGAGTTGTATGAGGGACAGAGGGAGAGAGAGGGGTTTCCAACTGGCCCATTGCTCCCATGATTTTCATGCGTTACTTTTTTCAAGAATTACGAGAATTAGGTTAGTCTACGCCCAGATCCACGTATGATCTCATCTGCTCACCGTTGGATAATCTGAAATGTGGTCAATTAATCCCAATCAAGGGACAAGATGTACTCCTCGTGTTGCATCCTGTCAAAGCCTCGTTAGAGTTAGGAATTACTCCCTCCTCCGTTCCAATTTGATAGTCCATTACAAAATTATGTGTAATTTTTAAACTAAAAAGTACTAATGTATTTACAGAAATAACTTTTGCATTTTTTTTACACCGTATAAAAGTTCTCAATGAAAACACAATCCATATTGATAAAAAAATTATTTTCGTAGGTACATTGTTTTTTTAGTTTGAAAATTGTACGAATTTTGTAGTGAACTAAGAAGTAATTCAATTCTCTCCACGTAAAATATGATCGCGTGTAACTCATACACACCATGCTTTTTTAGAGCTTGCGTCTCGCGACCAATTGTTATGCCTGGAAACCTCCCCGGCTCCCCCATTGAAAATGAGATGATCTCCTCCCCCACTGAATATGAGATGATCTCACGTGACAGTTATAAAAACTTCGTTGAAGCCAAGCGAGAGCAGTCCGATCAAACATAAAAATGGGTTGGGTTGGGTTGGATTGGGTATGGCTAGACCCATATTAAACCCATCCATATTTAACCCGCCAATTATTTACCCATATTCAACCCATAACCCACATCAACCCATTCAAACCCAACCCAACCCACCCATTTGCCACCTCTACGAACAACATAAATATGCGGAATTTGTACCCAAAATGATGCCGCCACATTAGGACTTTTATAAAAGCGAAATATCCATTGAAATAAAAATTAGTTATAGATTTATAATAAGGTGAATCCCCACCGGCCACTACATCATCGTTCTAATGTAATGGAGTTGTTTAGTACTATAGTAGTCGGTGGGCGTACCGAGTTTAGGATACAATATTCAGATGTGAATCTCTAGAAAGTCTTCTTTTTACGTTTTTTTGTGTATTAGATAAAAAGGAGAGACCACAATCTAGATCTACTACTCCTCTCTCTCTAAACTCTCTTTTACCTGATCAATCTGCTGCTTTTGAGAGATAGATGGGTGACACTGCTGTTGATTTCTTTTTGGAGACCTTGAAGGAGCTTGTAACGAGCTCCAACCTCGATGTTAAACGTCAACTTCAATCTCTTGAGAAGGAGATTAAGTACTTGAGAGGATTCCTCAAGGTTACAGAGAAGAAACGTAACGAGCATTCACAAGTGATGGAACTTGTGAACCAAATCAGAGATGTGATATCCGAGGCAGAGAACATCGTGGAATCGGTTGTATTTCTTAGTTTCAAGGATGATTTTGCCTGCCGACCAAAAAGATATGATTATGACTCTTATTGGCGTCTTGAACTGTTCAACAAGGATCATGACCATCTTTTTCTTGACTTTGATGGTGTCAAGAAGGAGATTAACACACTTTCTACTGAGGTGAAGCAGATTTACGATGAAAATATGTATGATATTAATGGAGTAGCACTCGAAAAACTCAAGCGCTCATCTACCGGAAGTGGAGGTATGTGGTACATTTTTTTCAATATTTTAAGATTCAAAATTAGTCATTCTCGATAAAAACATTACTAGCGTTTTATGTTTTAACTATGTTGGGCTCTCATGAGATTAACATGATAACATAAATAGGATAGCATTTTCTCGAGTGTCCTTAAGAAACCACTCTTCATCTTTGTGATCCGCTCGAGTATCTCCTAAGGGCACCCTTATTAGACACACAAAAAAAAAAAAAACACCAAATTTAACCTCAAAAACAACTTTTATAATTTAGCAAGTCGCTTTTCAAAAAACTCATAAAATCAGACTCTCTATTATAACTTCATTATATTAAACTATTCTTTCTTTCTACTCCTACTCCCCAAAAGCAATAACAATAAAAGTGAACAATGAATGAACAGTACGTGAACAGTGCATTTGGTTCATGAACAGTACCGCACCAAATTTGTTCAATTATTGTAACAAAGTTAAAGTACAATCAACAAATTGGTAAGGCATTTGGTGAGCCTGATTTTTTTAGGATCACCATTTTATATTCTATATTTGGATGGGTTCTAGTGTTTATTTACACAGTTTATTCACCAACTAAGTGTGTAGATTTACTTCGTTTAAAATTGGTACCATTTACAAGATATTCACTTTACCTTTAAAAATAAGACTAGTTTTGAATATTTTTAGTAAGATATTCAGTTTACCTTAAATATAAGACTAATTTTTAATAGAAATTTAGAAAATTGTAATTTGAATTTTGGAGGGAAGTTGTGAATGTTTAAGATTTATGACGAGGATTTTGAATATATGGCTGTGTTTGGATGACCGGAATCTTGAGTAGGAATAGGAATATGATTATGGAGAATCAAATTCCTGGAAACTTTTTTGGGTAGGAATAGGAATATGATTATTGAGAAAAGAATTCCTAGAAATTTGATACCTGAAGAAATGACATTTCGGTGTTTGGATTAATTCTATAATCTTACACATGAAACAATTATTTTAAAAATTTATTAAAGTCAACATTTCCTTCCATGGGGTACAAGGGAGGGATCAGATTCCCACTCAGTCTAAGAATATGATTCCTGGATGAATATGTCATCAGGAATCACATTCCTATTCTTGTCTCTGCTAAACGTTGGAATTAGAAAAGTCTGACATCACATTCATGTTCCGGTCTGTTCCAAACATTGGAATCAGGGGTAAAAGGCATCACATTCTCATTCCCCCTTGAGATTACTGCCATGCAAACACAGCCTATAGGTAGAAATAGAGTATTTGGTTGGAATTGGTTTGAATAGGGTAATCCTCCGGAGCTCCTTTTTTTAAAAATAAACTGTAATATTGTGATGCTCTAAGATGAAGATGTGGAGATGAAAACAGAGTATTGGGTTGGCGATGCTAGTCATCGTGTATAATTATTTACTATTCTAACATGCATACATCTTCGTGACACATCCTTTAGTATTTCCGTGTTTTACACAACAAAATTATGTATTAATGTTAGTCATATCATGGCCTATTGTATGCATTGAAAAATGATAGGAATAAATATTTAAAAGACAGATCTGACACAACACGTCCGAAACTGTACACATTCTTATATGAATCGACGATTCTGAATTCCGTTGTGTCCAGATGTTTGTTTTAAATCTATGTCCTAGACTTTTGGGAAAACTATTGGCTTGGTTAAGAATCAAAATCTTGTACTTTTCACTCGTAACTTAATACGCAGGAAAATGCTACTACAATACACCCTTAATTTAGCATTAATTCAATTGATTTGATAATACTCCTACCACAGTTTACCATTTCCTTGTGGCAATTATATCAACACTACAAGAAAAACGTTTATAGCAGCAACCGAAAACCAAAAGTTTTGCAAAATGCTGCTATAGACCCGCTTGATCTATACCTGTTTTGGTGCTTTTTGCGAGTGCTCTAAAACATTATTTTGTTTTGTAACGGTTTGACCGCTATTATTTACTTAGGGATGGCATTGGGGTGGTCCGGTTCGGATTTGGCAAATCCAAACCCAATACCCGAAACCATAGGGGTATCGACAACTGAACCACTAACCGAATGGGCAGAGGAAATAGAAATCGGACCTGAACCAATCGGGGTTCGGGTAATAACCGAACCAATTGGGTAACCGAATCAATTGCAAACAAATTACACAATGCCAAATTCAGTGGCAAACTTCTAGAATCGAACCAAGCTAAGATCGCTGATTAGCTGAGATCGCATAGACCGTAGATCAGACTTTGGAGATCAAGAACCAAACAAAACCAAACCCTATCACAGAGAAATCATCACATCACACTATCACATATATATATATATATAGAGAGAGAGAGAGAGAGAGACCAATAGGTGAGGGTGAGTCGGGGAGATGATCGGCCGTAGAGAGGAGGGGCAGCCGCAACAGAATCGCCTCTCTCTGTTTCCATAACCCTAAACGTCCGTGGTGGGCTGAGAAATATTAGTGTTGGGTTTTTTTTGTGTGTAAATCCTATATATATATAGCCAGTGGTACATACACAATTACTATATATTTCAAGGGTAAATATGTAATTTCATATTTGGTTAGTTTCGGGTCACGGTTCGGTTATAACCTCAAACCAGAACCGAACCATACCCATTCGGTTCTCCCATATCCCATACCATACCCGTACCCATGGGGAATATTTCGGTTATGGTTCGGAAAAAAATAACGGTTACGGTTCGGGTACCCATCGGTTCGGTCGCGATTGCCATCCCTATATTTACTAACACTATGAAACCGCTGCTAAAGCCTACCTTCTAATTCTTCACTTGTTGGGGGGAGATTGCTGCTTTATCATCACCTATGCAGAACTAGTGCCTGATTAGGCTATTAGCACATATTTTAATCTCCTAATCCGGTCTCTATCTAACTTCAACATTTACAACATATTCCAGACGATGTCCACCACTCCACCCTCTTGTCTTGTCTTAAGCATCCAAAGAGATTGATCCAATTTTGCTTCCATTCTGTAACTATTTGAAAACACAAATGGCATTAAATGAACTATATGCTTCATATATTCTATATTTGTCAAATTCAAACCAAAAAATGAAATAGCTAATGGTTCTAAGACAAAAAGAAATGGTGCGATGTACGGGGGAGAGAGAGAGAGAGACTTTAGGGATAGGAAAAATACAATGAGAATTAAATGACGCAGGGACGGATCTAAGGGGAGTCACACGGGGGCACGTGCCTCCGCCGTATATATTTAGCATAATTATATAATATAACGCTTTATTTAGCATAAACAGTTATACATATCTCAAAAATAAAAATGTAAAATAAATTCTGTGCTTCAACTTTCGCTGGCTAGTTCATTTATAATTATTGATTTATAAAGGGTAGTGATAATGCCAAAACCGTTTTTTATTGTGCCAAAAACTCCAATGCATAAAAGGCAT
This sequence comes from Vaccinium myrtillus, assembly GCA_016920895.1. NCBI lineage: Eukaryota > Viridiplantae > Streptophyta > Magnoliopsida > Ericales > Ericaceae > Vaccinium > Vaccinium myrtillus. The sequence continues at coordinate 4,052 of JADGMU010000627.1, read as the reverse complement.
GTACATTACACATAAGTACAAGCATTTTATGCATTGAAGTTTTGGCACAATCAAAAACGGTTTTGGCATTAACATTTGTCTTTATAAATTATTTGTTTATTTGAAAATTTATCTTTTGATTTTCTTTATTTTTAACTGTCGTGGAGCAATATTTAAAAAAAAATCATCAATAAAATCATCTCGATGATCCTAAAGACTTGTTAATGTCAATATAAACCAAACTCTAAAAATTGTGTCCAAGATTGTGTGCTCATTTTTTGTTCTTTCTAATAAAAAGTATGCATTATAAACTTTATAGTCCATAATAAATGTCTTAATTTAGTAAGATTGTAGACTTAAAAAAAAATTGCAGGATTATAATTAATAAGATGCATGCCCCTACTTGGTTGGATTTTTGGATCCGTTCTTTTAAATAAGAGTAGTGAAATATACAATAAGATTTTGATTGTACAGCTAAAAAATTGCCCATATTTAAGATTATGTATTGAGAAATTGTTATATTCCCAAACGCAGATTTAATTTTTTGCAACACTTAGTGGTTTCCCATTTTTCCCATTGTTCATTCTCCTCACACTCGTACTAAAAAAAAGGGAAACTGCCCTTTGCCCCTTCCATAACTTTTGGCTGTGTCATTGATCATGACCCTTTCATTTATTTCCCAATAGGAGGTTCAGGTTCATCAGAAAGGAGGAACACATCCAAAGTGGTAAAAGAAAAGGTGGTGGTGGGTTTCGACGAGGAGGCAAATAGTTTAATAGAGAAGCTTGACGACAGAGGAGAGGGTAAACCGCTGGAGATTGTAGAAATAATCGGCACAGGTGGAGGCGGCAAAACCACTTTGGCCAGAAAAGTGTATGATCATCCTTTCACGTCGTATACTTTCGAAATTCGTGCATGGGTCGATGTTTCTCAAGATTATGATAAGACTATGAAGAGGGATTTGTTGATTCGTATTTTGGAAAGTGCTTGCCTTAAAATGTGAAGATTACGAAAGATTAGTGAGGATAAGTTGGCGGAAAAGGTACACAATCGCTTGAAGGGAAGGAAATATCTCATTGTCATGGATGACATATGGAGCATTGAAGCCTGGAATGATATTCAAAGATCGCTTTCCTAAGGAATACAAGGGGAGTAAAGTGTTGTTTTTATCGTCGACAACTTGTTCAACTCCAGATTTGTGAACGCATCCTCATCATTTGGCTCTCTTACCTAAAAGTTGGAGTTGGGAGCCATTAAAAGAAGGTATTTGTTTCAAAATTTGAAAGAAAAAGAAAGATACTGTAAGTATAATTTAAAATAGTGATTTAAACATATGCTTCATTATACTTTCATTGTTATATGTTTCCAATTTCTAATTTCTTCTAAGAATTTTTATTTATAACACTTCTTATTCATATGAAGTATGAACTGCTACACTCTTTTTTATTGGATCGAGCTAGTTGTATGTAGTTACAATTATATAGATATCTAACATTAGCCATATATATTGAATGTAGTATATTCGGGATGAAAGGCTGCCCACGGAGTTGGTGGGCATCGGTGAGCAAATCGCAGAAAAGTGTGAAGGACTACCGCCGCGATTGTCGCAATAGCTGGGATTCTGGCAACGGAAGACAAGACACTCGAGGTGTGGGAGGAAGTTTTCAAACATTTAAGTTCAATCATTGCCGAAAACCAAGAGGACTGCATGGAGATACTAGAACTTAGTTACAATCACTTGCCTCTTCATTTGAAAGCGTGCTTTTTTATATTGGAGGATTCCCCGAAGATAAAGAAATCCATGTACGCGAGTTGATATGGTTATGGATCGCTGAGGGATTTATTGAGCAAAGTGAGTATGGGAAAAGCTTGGAGGCTGTAGCAAAAGATTACTTAATCGATCTCGTTGATAGAAGTCTCGTAATGGTAGCTAGGAAAAGTTCCCTGGAGGAATTAAAGCATGTCGTGATCCATGATCTTCTGCGTGTTTTTTGTTTGAAAAAAGCTGAGAAGGATAATTTCCTTGTGAATATTTACGAGGATGATTCTTTTTCACCAGAAGCATCAACTTCTGCTACAAATAAGCATCATCGCCTCTTCATCGGATCCCAGTTCTTTTATAAGTTTTTCTCTAGGCTTCATGCTCAAAACCTTCGTTCTTTTCTGTGCCTCGGCTTGCTAAACTACTCGCATAGACTAAAATTGTCATTCTTTGTTGAAAACTTCAAACTACTCAGGGTGTTGAGTTTTATCTCCTCTCCATACCAAGAAGATATAGATATAGGACATCTAGTTCATTTGAGATACTTAGCACTTCAGTCACCGAGACGCGAATACGCTCAGTTGCCATTTTCCTACTTCTTGAACTTAGAAACCCTTAACCTCCATTCTTCGATTCCGTGCTTCTTTGAGTTGCCTAGGCATATATGTAAGATGGTTAAGTTGAGGCATCTTTATACTAAAAAAGGGATATTCAAAAGACATTATATTGACGATCATTCATCCAAGTTGGAAAGCCTACAGACGTTACACCGAATATGTCATTGTTGGGCTTGCCGAAAGTTCTTGGTAACAAGAACTCCCCATCTTAGAAAACTAGGAGTTTATGGAAAGATAATGTCGAAGGATGGTGTTTTGATGCTCCCCAACCTAGAGCTCTTAAAATGCCTTGAGACACTCAGTTTTACCAACGACAGGTTCTCTGGCACCCGCGCGGCAAGCACTCTTCCAGCAAGTCTGAAGCTTCCTCCAACTGTTACGCGACTAACACTTAAGGATACGTTCTTAAAGTGGGAGGAGTTGTCAATCCTCCAAACCCTGCCGAGCCTTGAGGTTCTTAAATTAGACGATGCCTGTCGTGGACCAATTTGGAACACATGTGAAGGTGGGTTCTCTCAACTCAAGTACTTGAGGCTTCACAATATGGATTTCGAGAAGTGGAATGCTACAGCAGATCAATTTCGGGGACTTGAGGTCTTAGCACTTAGAGGATGCAAAAAACTGGAGGGAATTCCGATTGATTTTGCTAATCTAAGTGAACTTCACGAAATCAAGATGGAGCAGTGTAGTCGCTCTGCAAGCGAATCGGCCAGGGAGATTCAGGAAAAGCAAAAATATGAAAGAGGAGATGATGACTGCCTAAATCTCCTTGCCAGAGCTAATCTGTTTTAGTGCAACCACGACAAAAGTGACTAATTCTCCAGTGCCACTCCGTCTCTTCTGCGTCTCTTCTTCAATCGAAGTTCTCTATCTCCTCTTCTCCACTTGGTACGTTCTTCCTCCTGCTTGCTTTATCTGTATATATATATATTTATAATTATGTAGACATGTACATGTGTATATATGTGTGATCAATGTTTGTCCTCAATCATGCCCAGAAGCATTGAAAAAATTCTTGTGTGTTGGAAAAATATTTATATAAACTGAATCTCGTGAAAAGAGATTCAAAAAAAAAAAAAACTGAATCTCTCATGATAGGATTTTCTGTTAGAGTAATAAGTTACACCATACTTAATATCAGATTTTCTGTTAGAAAAATTGCAAGATGATTATGAAAAAATTAACCAAGTAATCAACCAAAATAATATGCAAAATAGCAATAGAGAAAGAGTTTAGAAAGTTGGGGGTGGCCGAGGCACGAAAAACTGCGCTCTCCTTAATTATCAATGATACATGCACTTTCCACTGCACCGGGTTAGATGGTGTTTTTTCTCCAAGATACAACAACCATCAAGCCCGCTATGGGAACAAAGTGAACTCATGACCCAATTATTGGGCCTGACACTTTAATACGTATAAACTTAGTATCAACTAGTGTATAAGAAAATACAGAATCAAAATCTGTACAGCTATAAACACTTTGTGAATTTTTAAAGGAAGATGAATGATTTATCATGAGGAATCAAATGTGTATCTCTATGGGTAACTTGTATAATAGGAGAAAGAAGATCAATTATTCTCCAATCAAAAGACCATTTTCCAGAGATGATACGTACGTACGTATGCGCATTCATACTAAGTTAACAAAGACCAGTACTGGCAGTGCAATAAAGGAAATGGGTGAAAATTGAGTC
>JADGMU010000623.1:0-15077 GCA_016920895.1 Vaccinium myrtillus | reverse complement strand
CATAGTTTCTCTCTTTCTAAAGAAAGTTCACATTATTATCCAGCCAATATACTCTACCCTAAACATTCACGGCCCACAATCAATATAGCACTGGCCCAAGTGGAAATGGCCCGATGACCCTAACAATTTGTTGTATAGTCTTGGAGATGTAGAGACAGGTCATCTGGGGATCCACGTGATGGTATGAAATACTTAGTTGTGCATGAATTGGAAATTTACGCAGGGCACACTGCAGCCTGAGGCTGGCAATGAGAAGCCAAAGTATTGGACTTATCCCATTGCATGAGGTGGCTTCAATGCCATGTCCTGCCTTTTCCTTTGAACATTGTTCATTACATCAAGTCATCAGAAGAGAAAATACTAAGCACTCCTGAGGTTAGATTAGCGCGGGAAACTTTAGGATTATGCCGGACAGGATGTCAAACTTATGTTTCCTGTGACTGTGTTTTTGTTACTAGTGTTTTTTCAACATAAATTACTTCTCATTCAGCTTTTCCAGTAAAAAAAAAGAAGCAAAGAAAGGAAGAAAAGACTAAGTTGAAACAGGATTCTCCTGATGGTTTTCAACCTTTGTTCCAAAAAATGTTTGTGCTGGTCGAAACATGAACTTCAAGACATGGACACAGGTTGTTGACTGGTTTGAAAGTTACAAGACGAACGGACAATTCTTCTTCCGTATGCCCTCAAGTAGTGTCACTTCAATTTTCTGTGTTGCGATAAGGTTGTGGGAAAGCTGGTTTGGATAATGGCTGAGTGCAAGTCCTTAGCAAATGTCAATGGAGGTAAATAAACGTTCGGCTTTTGAAATTCCCGTGTCTTTGCAAAATAATGCATTGTATATATCACCACTTCCAATTTATGAAATATACTGCTTTATGATTTGTCATTTTCCAAATGCCAAAATATACCATTTGTGACTTGTGAAAAGTCCCGCAGATCCTCCTTACTTCTGAGTTCTTCTGCTATTTATCTCAGGAGCCCAGTTTTAATTGGTCTAGGCTTCTTCCTTACTTTTTTAGGCATTTACCAGAAACTAAGTATTTTCGCTTTAGCTTAAGTCGCTGCGTTTAAACTCTTAGATGCTAGTATCAAATTCATAGACCTCAATTTTGGTGGAAAAGACAAAATGAAAGATGAATGGAAAAGAAAAAAATGGGAAAGAAAAGCATGGATAAACGGTACATCTTCACTTAAGTGCATGTTGATTGATCACAATACAGTGAAACTGTACACTACGACTGTAAACAGAATACGTCTTCGATGCTTGCCCCTAATTACTTAATCCAAAGTGAGATGTAAACTACTTACCTGTGTACCAATTCAATTAAGTATACCATCTACTCATGGTAAGTAGTGTACATCTCACTAGGACAGGGGCTGGATCCCATTGAAAACTCGGCTTCTGTTTATGAGGAAGATCCAATGGCAAACTGAAAGGAAAGACAAATGACCGGATGTTTCCTCATCCGTTAAAGACTGTAAACAGTATACGTCTTTGATGCTAAGACTGTGAACTGAATATGTCTTCGATTGCTAGCCCCTACTTAATCTAAAGTGAGATGTAAACTACCTAACCCGTGTATCGATTCTGTTGAGTATACCATTTACTCATGGTAAGTAGTGGACATCTCACTAGGGCAAGGAGGTGAATCCCATTGAAGACTTGGCTTCCATTCGTCAGGAAGATCCGGTGGCAAACTGAAAGGAAAGACAAATGATCTGATGTTTCCCCATCCGTTACTATCACGGCCTTCGCTTGAATACTTCCTCAGTCCCATATCATCCTCTAAACCGCCTATGCCCCTGCATATCTTGTGAACTAATAGAGAAACCGTTCAACTGACGTTGTGGCTCGTGGGAAGTCTATACTCCCGGTGTTTTTGCTGATATCTAGTAAGGCTGGGGCGCAATCGCAGAAATATGGAAGAAGAACCAAATGTATTCTTGGTGGTTGGTTCTGACATTTCTAGAGGTGAAAATATGAAGCCTGTGGGGAAGGGAGATGTTTTGTGAACTGTTGGATTCATGGGTTTATAGGAGGGCACATCTAGAGGAGAAAAACTGGCAGTAGAGACCTGCTGTAAGTCATAGTTATTGCATAACTGGGTGGCTGATCCAACGTCGGTTGTGCAAGAAAAGAGGGTCTCTGAACTTAAATGAGTAGAGTGTGGACCTAAGTTCAACATAGATGATGTAGTTTCTGGTATTGGAGATACCCAAGAATGAGAAAGTGCTCTTTGCGCCGTAGAGTTAGTTTTCTTGAATATCCTACAGATAGCCCATGCCTCCTGTATGCACAATGATGAAAATAAAGGCTTAGCGTGTGGTCTAGCGAACAAAAATGCCCATAAAAGCAAAGAACCTGTAGAAAAATAGACGTACATTTGCAGGAAGGTTTTTGTCGAAAATTTTCTTAGTTGATGCTGAGTCTGGCACAGAAGGTAGTCGGAACTCGTGCATCATCCAGTCAGTTTTGAGTCCTTTAGCAGCTCTGCCCCCGTAGAAAACCAGTGACTTCTTCAACCCAATGCATTTGCTGCTATCAGAGGAGTAAATTGGTCTGTCTGTTCCGGTAGCCTTCCAAAAACCAGCTCCAGTGACACGGTTTGGCCGTGCACTGTTCCTGTATTTACGGTCCCTCGGGCAGTAGAAGTACCATTCTTTCTCCCCAGTAGATGCCAGCTCTGGTGAAAATCAAGGAATTAACTTCTGTTAGTAAGGAATATATGGTACGCAAAGGTTTTAGCTGATGTATAAGAAGTGAAATGATAGATACAGGCCTAGTTTGAGCATATTTAGCACATTATCATGTGATGCAACAGAATATTATTCCTGAACAGAAGGCATGTAAACTTTTTGCCTTGCTAGGCAGCCTAAAGAGAGAGAGAAATATAAAAAAACCTTCTATTTTCTGAAGAAGTAATCCAACCATGAACCCGAGAAGGATGAAGAATATGCATGGGGAGAAGGATTATCTTACTTGGAAGATCCCATGGATCGTATTTGTAGATATCCACTTGCTTGATTAGTTCGATAGGAAGGGGTCGTTGCTGAATCTTCTTCTTCAAGTAGAACCCAACAAGCTCCTCATCCGTCGGGTGAAATCTGAACCCCGGTAACATGATATCATCTATCTTATCGACATCACACTTCTCATCCATAGTACTCTTCTTCCTTCTCTCTCTCTCTCAAAAAACTTGAGGTGTAAGTCAGAAGCTGAAGACTTGAACTGAACTGAACACTTGTGTGTATCTTTGTTTTTGGGACCAATTTAAGCAGTGAAGGAAGTCAGTGGCACAAACTCAAGAGCAGAACACAGAATCATTTCTCTTGGTTCAAAAAGCCAAGTTGTGCTTCCTGTCTAGGGGTCTGACTCCGAAGCCTTAGCCACCTTTTCTGGATAATTGCAACGGAGAGTGTGTTCTGCAGAAATCAAGATAACTTAGGGAAGAAGCTTTAAATTAACCTCACTCTCTCTTAGAAACAGCTACCAAGGAACACAAGTCAAGGCCCGTGGACTTCTAACGAAACCTCATTTCCCTTTCGAACCCATTTTTCGGTTTGCTTCAATCCAAAATTTCCCATCTCAAGAAGACTGCAAACTCAACTGTTTATAGGGATGCTCGAAACCAAAAACCGATTTCACGCTCCCCCACGCTCTTCCCACGTGTGCTCGTCCTTATATTTTGTCGCAGTATTTAATAGAATGATAAACCAATCTTCTGACCATGACATTAGTTAAATCATTACCTTTTTAAAATACCCAGTCTTCAAATTGTTTAATTTTAAGAAAACCATGCACTTTTAGCCGTTAGCCATTAAAATAGCTCAAAATTTGTTCTCATATTCTAGATACTCTGCAAATTCCTTTAATATCAATTGTTCTTGGTATTCAAAACTGCCAGTTTCTATTCCATTCTTTTTCAGGAACTCTGACCCTTCATTCTCTCTAACCAAATATGAACACCTTACATGTCAGAGTAGGGGGATATTTGGGATCCTATGGAGAATAATTTAAAATAAATGAAATATGTCATGGTGGGGACCTACCAAATTTGTTGATAATATAGTAAAAACCATTTGACCTTAAAGGGATAAACAGAACATCTCCCTCAGAAATGTTATAATTAATAAACTGCCAGACCCACAAAATTATTGGGTTTATGAGTCTGATTACTAATTCTAGGAGGAGGTTAGCTGCAGTTTCATAGTTCACACACTAAGGAAATTTATGTATCTATATACGTATATTTGCACTTGTTATTTGACTATTTTTTCCATGTATTTGGGCTTATATTTGTGTCTTTTATAAGGATTTCTTGTACGAACTTTTGACATATTTGAATTGAAGTATTACTGCTAAATGTTTATTCACATCCTACGTTTGCTTGGCGTGTGTTTGGATGTCACTTATAATATAAGTGTCTCGCTTTAGGTGTGAACACGGATATGCCTTGACACTTATAGCTGCATTAACGGCACCCTTTCATATTTGATTAGGTTGTGTCACTTCATCGAAACTTCTAGTCTTGAATAACTGAAAAGGATATGTTGTTATTAAAACGGAAAAGAAAATAGAAAGAACGACGCAAAGATGCCATGCTTCACGATGTCGTTGGACTTTGTGAAAAAAGTGTTGCTCTATTCTATTCATCTCTAAATGCTTGTAAAATACCACGAAACATTCAAGAAAATCTATAACTATTTACACATCAATACGAACAAACAAACATTTTCGGAACTTTAATTAAAACTATAGTCGTGTGCAAGTTAATTGTGTTTTATTTAATACGACATTACTTTATTTTTGTTCATTTGATTGCTTCCACATAAGCTACAAACTTGATGTAAGCAAAAATTTGAAACCAATATGAAAAGCAAATGGCATGAGGACTGGGTAGTTCTTCTTAGTTTCATTCAATAAAATATTGTGTAGCAACTTCACAATATTTCCTTCAATACATACCAATTCCACCTTTGTCTGTCTCACTCTTCTAGAATAGCATGACTGTTTTGCCCTCACAGTATGCTCTCAGCCTTCATGTCATCACATTTGATCTAATTGGACAGTTTTATAGGTCAATTGAGTGTCCAAGAGGTAAATGTTAGGCAAACAATTTTTTTCACTAGCTTGATGCATAGGTTATAGATATTCTGTTGTGTTTACCTCCACGTCCATGGTAAATTGCTATGGTTCACCAACCTGCATGAGAAGAGCAGTTCAACTACTTGCAGGACTTCAACAGCAGGATTTTTTTGTATCTTGGGTACTGTCAGTGGCTGCAGGTGAGGGGGAGAAGTCTTGTACATGGCAAGACTCGAACCCTAGACCAACCGTGGTAATACCTTCGGGTATTTTGTGGACTAGTTTTTTTCTCTTACAATTAAGATTCCTATTTCCTCTTTGTAGCCAAATGGGCTATGGGCCTATGCCTATAAGCCTAGGTGGTTACCATGTTATATTCCACGTTTGCCAAATCACATAACTAGTAGTAGATTTTAGGTATAATAGTAATATTACGTGAATGAGTGATCCGGAACACCACGTGACTGTGCTCCGGGACTACTGACTCGTCCCACTTAGGCTGGTTCACCAGTGCACTCAAAAAGCAATTAGAGAGCTAACGGAGGGCTTTTAGGTCATTACCTATATCAAGATGATGCACTAGTCAATGCCCTCTTGATCTTCTGGTTTTGAAGTGTGAAGTTCCTGAATTTCAATTTATTGGAAATGCCACACAACGGATCTAAGAAGCCGCAAAAGTTTCAAAAGGAATGAGCAATTCAAAAGCTTTGGATACTGTTCTACATGCTTCTGTTCAAAGACCATAATGCCCTTGTCTAGTATTACACCAACTAGTACAAACCCATGGCTACTTTTGACATTTCATTGACTAATTAAGAGCACTGCCCAAGTTTTTGAAGAAGTAGGTGCTTAAGTTTGCTAACCATGTCTGCTTGGTGGAGAACAAGCACTGAGTCATAAATGAGTTGATGGGGTGCAAATCTTTGAGTCAAAAGCCCAACTGGGGAACTCAAAAGTTAGTGCAATTCTCCAAATTTGGCCCTCGTTTGAAACCCATCTTGTCTGTTCCAGGACCTAGGTTTTGCAACCCATGCGTGCAAACCCAAGTTGGAAATTGGGTCAAAATTCTTCAAACCAAAGCTTTCGCTTACCTCTTTACTTGTGACCATTAATCTTAACAGTACGGCGAATGCCATGTCACAGCAAGGAAAATGCTTTGCAAGTTAAATCTCTCTTGACTAACTTCTCCTACTTACCGTTACGTTGCGTAGTAATGAATCTTTCTGATAACTCAAGTGTCCGACAATGCTTAAGGACACGTCACTAATTCTGGAGACCAATCCCACCATCCCTTAACACTTCCTTACGGCCATGTCATGATAAGGAAATTGTACCACGAATTAAGTCCTTTTTTACATAGGTATTCGGTCCAAATTACACCCACATCGACTAAATTTTTGGAGCCCAATCCTACCGTCCACTAACTGGAAAATTTAAAGACTGAGCTTAGTCCCAGGGACTAACCGCATAATAGTTACACATGACAGGTTTTGAACTTGAGGTATTAGTATGGAACAAACTTCTAAATCTCACGCCTTAACCATCAAACCTAGCCCGGGTTTTTCATAGTCTATGTAATATTGAAGCTTTAGCATGAGAAACCTATCCACTAGATTAATAGGATAGGAACAATTCAACTGTCACATGATTGAGAAAGAAAAGCCTGAAAGCTTTGTTATAGTAAGATTTAGAAAGTCCACAATTTACTTCTCAGCAAGTACCAATCACATATAGGATATTTATATTCACACAATGCAGAACAAGATTTTCATACCGGTTAAACTCATCACGCAACAAAATTACTAGCCTAACTTTGAGGAGGTGAAGGACATTTGGTTACCTTCTTACACATCATGCTTACAATCACATATAGGATCTCCTCCATTTATCAGTGAGAATACCAACCGTTCTATACGTACAGACGGGGTGCACCGATGGTGCACTGACCGGCGCCGGGACCCCCTTGTGGGTCTCACATGGTCTACCCGAGCCGTCTATTCATCCCAAAATCAAATTCCGATGGGGCCCAAACGAAAAATCACCTCAATCGGACGCTCTTAAGTGCTCGATCAAAAATCACCCCATTTCGTTCAAAAAAATTGTAAAGCTAGTTGCTTACATGTTTTGAGTTACTATTTAAGTTTTAAACCTTATCTTTTGGTATGAGCCATATAAGGCCACTATAGAGTTCCAAATTCCTATCTCAAAGGAATTAATACATTCCCTCATACCAATCAGAGGTTAGCTCATCACCCTAATTTCTAATGATATTTAAGTATCTTGGCCAATGGAAAGAAAATTACTAGAACTTGTTTATTATGTGGTATGATTGCAGAAAGGCTGCAAATCCATGACACTGATGGTAGTTTAATTTCAACTTCAGGATGATTTTTTTGATTGTGAAGTTACAGAATGTTATGTAGTGTCTAATTAGTGTAAGCAACTAGCAAAAGACAACATAAGCAAGGAACTTCAACTAATATGATTAATATAGTTTTCTAATTGTTAAACATAATTTCTTTCAAGTATAAAAGTATTTATCCAAGGACACACTACTTTTCTTAATTATATTATCGTGACATACTCGTATTGCACTTGTACCCAGTTTTCCTTTATCATTGAAAAAATAATTGACAAACTATTCACATCGGGAAAAGTTGGTTGACTTGGAACAGATAGCGTTTGTCATCGCTATAGTATAAGTAATATTTTTTCGTATTAACCTTGATGTCTAGTAGTACTGCGCTTTCCAAAAGACTCAGTATATATAAAATTGGTGTACATAAAGATAATAACATGTCGCCGCTTAATAGTACAATACTACTTTTTTTCAACTTTGTCGTCTAATTTTATCGTACTTTTTATAAGACCCAACATCTAAAATTGTAGTCATTACTATAATTTAAAAACAGGATCAAATATGTACAATAATTGAAATAGAAATCTGATGTGAAAAGCATTGCGATGACATCTTACTTTCACACACATCCACATGGAGAAACCAACAACTTGAGAATCTAGGCCTAACTATTCCAAGAAATTGTGTATGTTCACATTCGTGGAAGCTAGGCATCAAATGCATTAGGCAACCTCGTACAATTTGACTAGCATGAAAATGTTCCGAATGGGAGATTTTACCAATCTCAACAACAAAAATGTGTGGGACTCAGGTACCCGGACATAAATGCCTAGAACCATTCGATGCTTGTAAGTCCTGCGTGCTTCATATGGTACTCATGTGCATCAAACAATTCCAAACAGATTCTATCTGATTTTGTTTCCAAATCTATATTTGGACATCTGCGTCCGTAACATTGCTCTCTTAACAAATTACTTGAATATGAAATGCATCGTTGCATACGATTAAAATAATTCATTCATGAGGTAAGTGTTATTTCATTTTGGTTACAACCTTTGGTAACCATGTGGTACACAAGTACAGGAGTAAAAATTACTCACCCATTTCAGGTTCTCTTGCTCTTGCTCACAAATTCGAGGGTAATATCTCAAAGCCAAGCCTTGCAAAGTACTCCACAAACATGTTCATTACTCTTTAGCCAGAAGAAAATGAGATGACTAGGGAAAAATGGCCATAGATTTGGAACCAGAGGCGTCATCTCAGCACCATGAAAAGCCAAGCCTTGCTAAGTGCATGCTATTCTTGAACAAAATTTAACCAAAGTAAGTAATCGATTCCAAACCCAGCATACCAGTTCTGGAGCATCAAACACAGCCTCAGAAAATTCTCGTCTCTTTGGTGTTTCATTTCATTGATAGATTCTTCAACTTTCAAACAAATTGGTGACATACCAACTACCAGTTTTCCAACGAAAAAAGGTGCCCAATAATACGCTTAATTTAAACAAAAAATCCCTAGCAATTCTTTCCTGTTTTATCATTCAGAAAGAAATATGAGTGATTACCATCAAAGAAGGGGTTTACTGTTTTCCGACTAAAAAATATGACCTTACACAGATTTATTGGTTTTTCCTTTTTTCCTTTACATTCTACAAAGAATGAAGAATGACTGATACATACAGTGCCTAAACAAGCAAAAGGAGGGTTTCCGCTCTTCCTTTCTTCCTTTTCATCCAGCGCCTGCCCATAAAATAAAATAAAATTTCAATGTTAATGAAATTGTTTCACTTATGGGATTAAAGACCCAAACAAAATAGTAGGTCAAAATGGCTATCGCGCAGTTGGAAGTATGTGTGACGAGAAATACTAACATATTTGGAGTGCCTCAAAAAATTCCAAGAGTTCGAAGGAAAGAGTGAAAATGACATGAGAGTTACAAAGATCTATATGTATCCTAATCGCAGAGTATTAATATATCTACATAGTAATTCTTAAATTATGCACTTTTTTACCAGACTCGTGCAAATCACACGTTGTACACTCAATAAATAGTAATATGATCTGTATTCCTATTCATGATCTGAACAGAGAAGCAAAATTGTTGAGGGCATCTAGTAAGTGTGTTGATTACTGTAGAGACTAATCGGAGCTTGATATTTTCACACTGAAAAATGTAGAAACAATCCCGAAAGTTCAATGAAGCGAATTTGTGACAACGCATTTCTATAGAAGCATATGATTGTGAATAACAGAAACAAAAATATGGGTATCTATGGAAGACTAGAACAAATGTCAGAACTGCAGACAATACCTTTGGAACATTCTCATGGTCAATACAAGAGTATCACGCATCCTGCAAGTCCAAAAAAAGAAAAAAAAGAGAGCACCACATCAGACATCAATGAACTTATCGAGAGGGCGCAACATCTTGGCATTCCAACAATTTCTCCTTTCGTTCTTCTCCCTCTACTGTATATCTAAATACTAATGCTTCTGAGATATAAGTCAAAGTGAATAGTTTATAAACAGACATTTTAGGGAACTGTTAAGTACACTAGGATCGAAACATCTAAGGTAGTCGCAGCAAATTGGGGAGCAAGGGCAGGAACTCGACAGTAGAATTCCGATGCCACACATGCACCAAAATAAATAGAGAAATGATGCTTTTGGTATTGGCATGGATTTAAACCCCTTAAAAGCGAATCCAATTTCATATCTTTACTTCATTGGAGGTTTACATTCTCATTCAGTTATTTTACTTCAAAATCCAGTGAAGTGGCCTCGGGTTTTTTTTTTTTTTTTCATCTTCTAATAGACATGACATAATGAGAACAACAGCAAATTAACCATTCAACTCCCTAAAAAAGTCCAACAACACCTACACAAGCCTGTAACAAGCCTAACTATCACATTAGTGACAGCATCATTGAGTAAAAGGGGGAGCTGAAGACTGAAATTAAGAACTTTACACCTGAGGTAGTAATAATGCTGAACAAATGCCACTGAAACACATGGGTATCAGGGGACATAACGAGTTCTTGATACTTCTCCCTTAAGATTCTAATCTTATTGGGCTTAGGTGCAACACCAGAACAACAGAAAATGGGAAAATGAAGAAGATGAATTCCCAGACCCAATAAAGATAACTTAGCCATAGGATAGTATCATACCGAACATCGTTATACGTGCTGAGCAGATATGAATAGCCATTTGAACATGTTAAAACAAACTGATTAGAACGCCCACTAGGAATTTTGATCTGCAAAGCCATTTATCAGCAAAAACATTACAAATCACACCATGCTTCACAGGGGAACTTAATGTACAAATATTTATAATGTCAAGGAGATTTTCTGAAAATCTTCTCACAGAATGGTGCCACAGAGACTAACTCAATTTCCTAAGGTGACAATTAAGTATTACTCATGTCTTTAAGCATCATAACTTGCAACTATATTTTCTTCTCGTGTCACAATACTATTAACTATCTTTGGCTAATTAAACTAGCAGGCCAGCTTTGTACGGAGATTTTAAGGAGATAAAGGTTTCAAACAAACCAACATACGGGTATATTTATGTTTTAGGTGAAGGGCCAGAGCTAGAAACTTTAACTAGGGGAGGCTTAGAGCATGGACTTTACAAACACGAAATTTGGTCTCGTAATCTTGGCCCTTCCAAGATTAACTTAAGCAAAACTAGAGAATTTTATGTTTGCTATAAAAACTAAAAGCAAAAGTGAAGGAACCTCCCCAGTTTTAGAGATCTTGCAACAAGAAGGAATGACTAGAGCGCTCTACAAGTTATTAGTCAGAGAAAGAAAATCCCGATATGAAAATAACCTCAAGAAAGCAATTGTAGGCTTTTCAGAACGAAAATGTTACATGACGAGTTTTTTAGTACAACTACAACGTGCATGCAAGGTGACTCTCACTATCTAGAATGTCCAACAAGTCGACTTTTAACGAGTTTTTAAACAATCATCATAACTTTGAACATTGGAGGTAGCCCACACACTAAACCTTGAATCGCTACACCGCATTCAGAATGTTCTTTTGAAGGCAATAAAAAAAAGTGAAGAACATACCGATAAATCTTTAGGGAATTTCTCTGCAATTAAAGTATCTAGGGATAGGGATTTGCTATCCTTGATTTGGTAGCCCGATTGTTTCAAAATGAGAGTTGTTGGCTCCCAAGCCTCCGAAGAATCCATCTGTTGAAATTGTAAATGCAATGGAAAGTTAATTAAAAATTAATCATTTTTATGGTAATCTTTCAATTATCGTGTCAAAAGAAAATCTTCAAACAACAGGTATATATCCATTTTATCATTTAAGGGATAGGCATATTAACAGAAGATTAAAATATCAATTATCCATCTATGTTTTCTCTCAACCATTCAGGAGTACAAAGAGAATCAAGACCGTTTTTGGTTTTGGGGAGATCAGATCAGCCTCTCAATATCTTCTATGGAGAGGTCTGCTACAAATTCAATAAAAAGAACTATACGAATCACAAAACTTCCTTCCAACAAAAACGGGAAGCAATGAAAAAGAGCCTAGTTGAACCTAAGATACCCAAATTGGCCTTTTCAAAGGTTCATCTACCCTCTGCCTTCAAATAGCATATCATAGATAATGAACAAAACCATGGCTTTTAGGAGAAGAGTCCACAATAACATTTAGGCCTTCTTTCAACATAAAAATTGAAAATGTTACAAGTTTACTCCGTTCAACCGAGGCACAACACCACTAAACTTTCGAGTAATCTCATTTTCTTTATGAATGCTTCAACATTAGTCATAGAATTTTGGTGCTTTTGCAACTTCAAAATCTTGGTAATTTTACTTTAGTGGCTTAGCCCCTTAAAAAATAAACATTTTCTACCAGAGTCCCTCCAAACCAAAAACACATAGGCATCCGACCCTCTTTTTATCAAATTCTTACGTCCAGCGATGCTACCACTCCCCCTAATATCATCTTCTTCCACCAAGCTCCCAATGTGGTTAAGTTATCAAGGAGTATTCACCATCTTGTGTAGGAATTCCAGTTTCTAACACTATCTTTCAGTCACAAAGACCAAACACTCTGTCCCTGCCAGATTTCCTCTATCAATTCAGTTTGCCTTTTCTCAACCTTGACCTCCTCCCCCAATGTGGTTCCTCATGCTTTAGTTTTCCTCTACTTGTTCATATCAATTCCTCCAACAAATAGTAACCAATATGTTGATAGAAACAATTAAACTTACACTTACCTCCACAAGCATTTAATTCATGATTGCAACAAGAAGATGAAGAGTACCACTTGTGATAGATATAATAAAACAAGCAGGGAAGACGCACGCGAGAGAGAGAGACAGAGAGAGAGAGCTCTATTCTTTCCAAACTCTAAAACTTAACTAAAGCATCATAAGTTCTTTTCTCTTGGGTAACCTAAAACATCAAAAATACTTCAAATTTGGTACATAACAGAAAGCAAAACTTACATTATGCCGTTTCCATCCACATCACCACTATCGGCCCACCACCCCCTTATCTTAAAAGAAACAGAAAACTACAAGTGCAGATATCTTCCAAGTGGTATATGGGTTTGACAAAGCAAAATTTTACCAATAATCTAGCAAGTTCAGCATGTGATATTGCTATGTCACTGTATATGCGATCAAATAAATTAGAGATACTCGTCTTATATAAATCTGGAAGCTAAATTCAACCTACCAGCAACAGAATGCTAAATGTGGCTTCGCCTTTAGAGATATATGCGTCAATCTCCAATTGCATATCTGGGTCTGAAGAAACAAGAGTTCTTTTTAAAAAGTACATCGACATTATAACATCCAAGGGAGAGAGAGAGAGAGAGAGAGAGAGAGAGAGAGAGAGAGAGAGAGAGAGAGAGAGAGAGAGAGAGAGTACCACTTCTATTGATGTAGGACTATTTTAGGTTGTTACCAATCATAGGGCGACCCCTGATGCTCCAAATCTTAGAGGGTTGTTTACAACCCATCGCCCTCTAGTAGTATTCCTCATGGAGACAAAGAACAAGAGGAATACCCTAGAAGGAATATGAAAGTGATGGAAAGTAAACTTGATTTTAGGAAATTGTGAATTCTAGAGAATTGTGTAGACACATGATTCATGAATGGTGTGGTTCATGTATGTAGTTGAATAGTCTCTTAAGTGTTCATGTATGAAGATGAAGGATCACGATGTTTAGATTCATGTACTTGGCTAGGTCCATGTAACTATGAACATATAAACACCTATGTAATCTAATGATAACAGTGTGATGGAGAGTGAAGAGTAGTAGAGTCGATAAACTACCACGGATAGTCAACTGTGATAAAGATTATTGAAGCATTTTATCACATATTGTGTGTGTTATCTCCTCCCCTATGTCTTCCGAATTGTGTGAATGATTTAGACCCATCACAAACTTCCAACAGAAAGGGTCTCCAATTCCATGGTAATAGCTACGGAGATCCGGTGGGCCGTTCGGGTGGCCTTGCTTTATGGTGGAAGGATGAGGTTGATTTGGAGGTCTGTTGCAAATCCAAAAACATTTTCAGATTCATAGTTACTTGGCCAAAGAATCTTAACAGTTGGCTTTCCACGTTCGTGTATGCTCCTTCTCTTTTGTGAGATTGTGTTTGTTTTTGGAACCAACTCGAGTCTTATAAACTCGAGTAATTAGGTGTTTTTTAGTTCAACTGAGAAATTCAGTCTTATAAAAGATGCTACTCTACGAGGGATGCCTTCGTGATTCAGATCTTGCTGCTGCTGATATTCTAAGAAAATGTGCGGCATTTAACCCCGTAGAAAGTGATGGCAAACGAAATGCCCTAAGTGAGTAACGAAATGCCTATATGTTTCGTTCGCTCATGAAAAACATCATCGTGTGCGAGGGCCACCCCTTCTCTATCTCACCACCGGAACAGGTATGGGGCCGAAAAGAAAAGATAGAACAACACATTACTATTCTGGTGGGGGGTTCACCTGCAGAGTAGTCTTCATCAGTGCAGAGCGCCATGCCTAGCCAAGGGACGAACTATTCCTTTGCTTATACAGGGCAACTATACGGCCTACAGAGAATGAGGGGAACTCTCTTTCCAAAAGAGGGATTGGTAGTCAAAGTTTTCCAAAAGATTAGGAAAATAAAGCAATTGCTCGTGATTTTAACCTCCAATTCTCTTGGGTCTGTAGATCAGCCAACAAGGTGGCACATGCAGCATGCAGTAGTGCCTTTGGCGCGAGAGGAGGCTCTCCCTGGGTGGATTAGATCCCCCTCCACCGAGTTTATTTAGCTTGCTTTCTTGTGCTTGTAATTCCCTTTTGTAGCCTGTTTGGCATGTCTTCCAGATTAAAAAGAAAAAAACAATCATAAAATTTTAACCGAAAGTCAGGTTTTTAACCAATCCAGGATCAACTTCGAATCCAACAGGACTTCTAGATTCAGACAATTTGGGCTTCATTGGATATTTCAACCTGAAGGAGTTCTATCTCTAGTTAAATCTTGAAATCCAAGGTACAGGGTTTACTGTCCAATGATAAGACGATCCAAGCACTTTCCCATT
Source organism: Vaccinium myrtillus (assembly GCA_016920895.1). Taxonomy (NCBI): domain Eukaryota; kingdom Viridiplantae; phylum Streptophyta; class Magnoliopsida; order Ericales; family Ericaceae; genus Vaccinium; species Vaccinium myrtillus. The sequence continues at coordinate 67 of JADGMU010000623.1, read as the reverse complement.
GGCATTTTAAATAAGTCCCAGCCATCTCTAATTGCTTATAGGATGCATTTCACAAGAAGAGCATCAT
>JADGMU010000622.1:0-26224 GCA_016920895.1 Vaccinium myrtillus | reverse complement strand
TTTCTTATTCTAGTGCTTCTTCTTGTAACAGTTATGATATAATCTCTTAACCCATGTTTCTTGCACCCTTTTTTTTATGGATCATTGTCCCAGATTTTGAAATACTTTGACCTGGATTTAATGACGATTATATACGTGTAGTTTCTATATATGATTCTGTTTACTATATATGCCTTATAATAGTTACGTCTGGAAACTTAGCAAGTCATTTGTTAAACTATTCGATGGCACTCAATGTGTCGAGTTGAGACCATGCGACATTATCGGGAGCTGCTTCGGCCTTGTTTTTATGTTTGAATGAAGAGGATAAATACTTTTCCAAATCCAAAGGGGGAGCGAAATTATTCAGCCAAACACTGGGGAACAAAAATACTAGCAAAATACATCTAAATTGGTTTTCATGGAAAATGTTTTACATTGTAATAGTTTCGATCTAAACAAACGGATGGTTTCTCATGTGCTCTTTTGGATTGTGCAGATGGTATCTGTAGAAGAAGATGACCTTACTGGTTTGGAAGATGTAAGTTCTGACGGAGAGGACAATAATTATGAAACTGAGTTAACTGATGGTGAAACAGCTTCAACTGGACTTCCAACTGGGAGTAGACCTTATAGAAAGAAAGCCCAGAGTATGTCCTTTACGGCGCAGCATTTTCAACATACATCAATTGAAAATACTTTTGATCAAATTGATGGCCTACTAAGGAATTGAGTAAAAGATCGAAACATACCTCCCACACCGGATCGTACCTAAGCACACGAGTAATACGGTCTCGGGAAAGATCACCCATGTTGGCATAAAGGGTGGCTAAGGAGGCTCCACCCCAATCAAATTGCCTGATCAAGTCCACATCCTCCAAACTTTTTAGAAGACGCAAATGAATGTTGCTATCGGAATTAGCAAAGAGAGAAGCTCTGAGCAAGTACAAGATAAAAGCCCGAGTATGATAAAACACCTTCGCACGGGAATTGCATTTGTCACCTTGAAAAGCGTTGAGAAGAAGTGTGTAAGGAATTCGCACTCCTCCTAAGTAGCATCTCATGAAAGACGGACCAAGAAGTTAGCCAATCAAATTTTCATCATCCCCGACATCTGGATCAAAGAGGAGTGATCGCCCTCCTACACGTAACCCGGTTAACATCGAAAAATCTTTTGGAGTCACCGTCATCTCATCGATTGGGAAATGGAAAGAGTTGGTGGTGGGAAATGGAAAGAGTTGGTGGTATCCCACCACCGCTAGGCTAGCCCATCAAGTAGCATGTTATACCATTCAACAATGAGAGAACCCGACATCATCAACATTGGCCTTCACATTGACGTGCAACTTGTTATACCATTCAACAATGAGAGAACGAGATCCATAAGACTTGAGTGTCCTTGATTTAGCTTACAATTCAAAGGAACAAAGGAGCATTGTTAGCAAGGAAGCAAGGTAAGTACTCTTATCCCTTTTGTTTCTACTTAAAAGTTTCTTGTTTATGCACCATGTCTATGCCTATGCTCTTTGCACAAATTTAAAAAATAAAAATAAAAAAATGCAAGCACCACCATGTCTATCATGCATTTTAATGTTCCATTTATACTTGGGCACTGTTTTGGTTGAGTTTTAGCATGAATTTAGCTTAAGAAGTTCTATGGAGCATTTTGTCAAACACCTTCTGTGCACATACTCATGAAGTTTTTCAGGTAGGGAAGATTGTTTGAACTAAATTCAAATAAGCATCAAATATGTCAACCATTCATCCTAGAATCATGTTTAAGTTGTTCCAATGCATCATCGTTAAGAATTGATGGGGCTTGCATAAGTAGATTTCATTGTGCATTTTATCAAACACTTGGTGTGCATATTTTGTTCAAGCATATTTGTGTCTATTTTACACTAATTTGATCACACACAAGCACAAGTATACACATAGATTATAGAATTTAAGCATGAATTGAAGTTACGGGAGAAGAATGCACACAAGATGAGTATAAGGATGCTTTGAGAAAAGTTTGTGAGGATTTTTGAGCAAGCAGCCATTGTTGAAGCCCCCTTTGTAGATGAAGCCCTTTTGTGGAAAATTGTGACGATAATCCTTCTCTTCGAGATCTTCATCCATGTCATAGTTGGCCTCGTATCCTCCATTGTTTGGTTTACGTTGAGGGGTTTGAGTTTGGAAGGTTGGAGGTGATTGCATTATGTCTAGAGAGAGTTGAGAACACATGACATATGGACCAAATGACCCAAACCATGGGTTTAAAGTTTCTGCCCAGTCAGGTTTAGAGCCGGGCCACCTCTGGCCTAGCCAGGCCGACTGTCCTCCTGGCCCGATCCCGTTTCACCTCATTTTGTTCCGTCTCGCCCCATTTTGGCTTAGATTGGTCCCCTATCCCCTAGTTCTTGTGCAATTCAGTGGTTTTAACAAGTTTTGAGGAAATTTTGAGAGTTATGAGCACCTGGTATATGGACTCTATTGGTCTACAACCCGGTTACGTTTTCAGCAATTGAACCCAGCAAGCATACACGCCCAAAGTTTTTGATGAATGATTATGGACTGAATTTGCTAACTGAGACAAGGAAAGCTCCAGACGCGTGAAGTAGAGGTCTCCGTCAATGCATTGTTTGGGATAGCTCCGGTGAAAGTAGGGATGATCAGAAAAAGCGGTTCGAAGATTAACCGACCGAGTAAAAGACCTATCCTAAAATCTTGGAAGATTCTTCGTCAAGTACATTGATATCGGAGTACAAGTTGGAGTGGAAGCCTCTGGACACATGAAGTTGGAATTACTATTGGTGTGTTGTCTAGGGATTGCCTCGTAAAGTAAGGATGGTTGTGAAAAGTAGTTGGAAGATTGACTTGTCGAGTAAGGACTTACCCTGAAATCATGAGAGACTCCTCGTCTGATACACAATTATCGAAGTTCAAGTCGAGTACAGATTGATGTTTGCTAACGGAGACGAGGGAGGCTCTGAATGCACGGTGTTAGATTTATTAAACGGAAACAATGGAATTCTTTGAATACAGTTCCTCTTGAAGTTCCATGCCTCTAACCTGCACTTCTAGAAATGGATGGTATAAGAACCCCCGTAAAGGTAAGGATGGTCATTGAAAAAGCAATGGGCAGAGACCCGCTAAATAGTGGCTTACCCCTAAATTTCGAAAGATTTTCCTATGATTCATTTCTATGATTTGCCCTGGGCTATAGCCAGTCTCGCTGTGGCTCCGGGTTGGGTCCCAATTTTCTCCGTTTTGTTCCGTTCGTCCCGTTTTGGTCCCACATCTTCAAATGATGAACCCCGTGGGAAATTTTGAGTGTACTTCTGTACTTTGGAAATAGGAAATGAAACTGTGACGACCTCAAGTCCCGGATGCAATGTTGCTTACGTACGGTTTATGGTTTTGCTTTGCCGAGAGATAATTGGAATCTCTTGTGGCCCGTTCCATGTTGCTTTGCCAAGGGGTAATTTGAATCTCTTGTGGCCTGTTCCGTTCTGCTTTGCCAAGAGATAATTGAAATCTTTTGTGGCCTGTTCCGTTCTCCTTCGCCAATAGATGATTGGAGTCTCTTGTGGCCCGTTTTGTGTTGCTTTGCCAAGAGATAATTGGAATCTCTTGTGGCCCATTCTATTTTGATTTGCCAAAGGAGATAATTAGAATCTCCTGAGGCCCGTTCCGTTCCGATTTGCCAAAAGAGATAATTGGAATCTTTTTGGCCCATGTCATTGTGTTTTTTAAATAAGTTAGTATTGATTTTAAGCTCCCCCCCAAGCCCCATTTTTAGCCCAAAGAATCTTATTTTTAGTCCAATCCAACAATGTTTTTTAAGCCCGAAAATTAGCCCAAAATGAGTCATTTTGGACCCGAACCTAAACCAAACCAAAATAAACCGTTTTTGGCCGAGAATCGGGCCGGCCCTGACCCACAGTCGGTCAGGGTCCGACTGTAATCCTTAGAAACTTCTAGATTTGCGTGCCACCGCCTTTGTGTATGGAAAACATGTATTTTCTTGAATCCCACATTGAAAAACTAGAGTGTTTTACTCTCAAACCAAGCCTATAAATACCTCCCCTTACCCAACCTCTCAAATTGTTCAGAAAAGTGGAGAACTAGCGTTCATTACTCATATTTGGGTTGAATGCAGGTTGTTCACAAAGCTTGAGTATTGGCTAAAGGCTCGATTCACCCTTTGGCTAATACTTGAGCTCGGTTTAATGTTTCCTTGAGTTGTATTGCATAGAGACTGTTTCTAGTTCGGCGTTGTAGCCCGAATCGCCAATTCCTAAGGGCGGCCACTTAGTTCTCATGGAGGTTAGGTATGGTTCCTTTCTTTCTTTTCTTCATTGTTTAATTTATTTTGTTTAGTTTCGTTTGTTTTATTTTAGTTTGCTAGGTTTAGTTCATTTATTTTGTTTAGATTAGTTTAGTGTTGGGATTTATTTTCTGCTTAGTAGGCGTGTCTAGGATTTAATTCATGTTTAGTTCAAGTATGTTTTATGATTTAATTTAGTTTAATGCTTTTTTTTTTTTGACACGGAAATGAGAAGATTATATTAATGAACGCCCAACGGCACTTACAAAAACGGAATTCATTACAAAGATCTTGGACAAAGCCAAACTAATCATCTTAATAGAGAACAAGAAACGCACAAGGCATTGGATGTGTTTCATCCTAACCCAGACTTGGCCTGACGCAAACAGCGGCACTTGCAAGATTCATACCTAGAATCTGCATCTCTAAAGAGACTTAGTGCTAGTTAAGGATAAAAGACAAAGAATACCCAGACGATCGGATGTACTCCAACCAAACATGCTCGCACCAATGAACTCCCAAAACTACAGATCTTCAAAGCCACCACGAGTTGCCTTGCCAGCAATATCATGTAGGGGTAAGAACACTGTTGACACAGATACCATTGGAAAGCAACCACGCTTGAAAGTACCCGATCTGTAGACGAAAATTCGTCCGAAGACGAAACTAACAACTCTCACAAAGCGAGAGACATAACCCTCTGAGATCAGACGACAAGTCGTTGATCTAGAGAGACAAAAGAAAAAGAAAGAACGAACGAAGAAAATAAATAGTACCATGGCCCTCCCCTCCCACCGCCATGGGTATCGAAACCCTGGGGGGGAGGGGAAGGAGGAAGAGTAATATTAGTGGTGGCTAGGGTTTTTGGAGAGAGAGAGAGAGTTCTCGTGTTAGTTTAATGCTTTGTTTAGATAAATTATTGCTTAGCATGTAGAATTATTGTTTTGTCCTTGCATAGTTAGTATAGTTTTTACTTTGTCCGAGTGTTTCATCGCAGGTAACGTATCCTTCGTTATGCTGCCAACATAAACACTCGCAAATTTTATGTTCTTATTTGTTGCTTTGCCTGCATATTTACAATTCTGCACCTACCATTATGCTGTCCGCATTGTTCCATACATTAAACTTGCATGTCATTTATTATTTTGCCCCTGCATTTGTATATTTCATGATTAATTAGTTGTTCTATCCTCATGGTCCTTCCATGAGTAGCCTGTCTACGCATGTGGTTTCTTAACTGGGTTACTTTCCCAACCCAACTCGTTTTCCCAATTTAAAATGCCGCATAATCCTGTCAGGTTTCCTAATTCAGTTTGTTATCCCGATTTCGAAAGTTCACATTTTAAGTTTTTTCATCTGTTTTATGCATGCTTTTAGTTTGTTCAATTGCATCTCTTGTTTATAACCATATTTTGCATGTCCCTGGTCAGCTTTGTTATGCATGTTTAGTTTTATAGAAATTCCCCCTAGAAGTAGGTTCACAAATGGTTATTCGCAACAACGAATTAATCTCTTTGCATGCTAGTTTAGATCTAGGGACCGTATGAGAACTTGAGGATATTTGTTGATCATTGCCATGTGAGCGATAATTGACACCTTATCCCCTTGTTCTCATCCATAAGATGTCAGTTTTCTTTTCTTTTCTGTGAGCTGCATATAGCGGAGGTAGTTTTCAAAATGACTATTTTTCCCTCTTGCAAAAAGATAATTTTTGAAAACATTTTCATTCAAACCCTACCTATCCGTCTTCTTGTGTTTCATACATTTAGGATGGAGACAATATGAATCAATGCTGATGAGTAGAGGCCAATCATTTGATTGGACGGAGTGGGTGCCTAACACTTTCCCACCCGGTACCTTAGCCCTCGGACCCGTATGTGGTGACAAGGATCGAGCCTTTTGATAAATCGTAGAGAGAGAAAGAGCTGAAATATGTTCATTGATCTTACGTGAAAATGGGGTTGTACACAGAGATATACTTGTCTACAATATACATGACTAAACTACCCCTAGGAATTGTAAACATAACAAAAGAACCCCTAACTCAACATAATTTAACACTCCCCCTCAAGTTGGTGCAAAAATATCTATCAAGCCCAACTTGAATACAATGGGGTGAAAACTTTTACTACTAAGACCGTTAGTAAATACATCGGCCAATTGGTCTTCGAATCTCACAAAAGGCATGCATATCAAACCGTTGCTCAGCTTCTCCTTGATGAAATGCCTATCAATCTCAATATGCTTTGTTCGATCATGTTGAACAGGATTATGAGCAATGTTTATGGCAGCTTTGTTATCACAGTAGAGCTTCATGGGACCACGATCAAGAAATCCCAAATCACGCAAGAAGGTTTGGAGCCATAAAAGCTCACAAACACCATGAGCCATAGCTCTGTACTCAGCCTCTGCACTGGATCTAGCTACCACCGACTGCTTCTTACTCCTCCATGTAATCAAATTCCCTCCAAGGAAGGTGCAATAGCCAGAAGTAGATCGCCTATCATCAATAGAACCTGCCCAGTCTGCATCAGTGAAAGCTTCCAATCTCAAGTGACCATGATTAGAGAACAAAATTCCTTTACCTGGAGCAGATTTAAGATACCTCAAGATACGATAAACTGCATCAAGATGACTAGTACGAGGTTCATGCATGAACTGGCTAACAACCCCCACAACATAGGAAATATCTTGTCTTGTGTGAGATAAGTATATCAGGCGACCCACAAGTCTCTGATATCTCTCCTTTTCTATAAGCTCCCCCACATTGCTACCAAGATGATGGTTGGCCTCAATGAGAGTATCAGCTGGCTTACATCCCAACATACCAGTTTCTTCCAAGAGATCAATGATGTACTTCCTTTGAGAGATACAAATTCCTTTGTCAGATCTAGCCACCTCCATTCCAAGAAAGTACTTCATAAACCCCAAATCCTTAATCTCAAACTCTTGAGCAAGAAGAGCTTTAAGGTTAACAATCTCATTCACCTCATCACCTGTCATGATTATGTCATCCACATAAACAATAAGAATGACAATCTTACCATTACTTCTTTTGATGAACATAGTATGGTCAGCATGACTCTGCTTGTATCCAAATCTCAACTTTGAGAAACCTGTCAAACCATGCTCTAGGAGATTGCTTCAATCCATAGAGTGTCTTCTTCAATCTACACACCTTTTCCTCGGTCTGAGATGAAGAAAAACCCGGTGGAATAGCCATATACACCTCCTCCTCTAATTCGCCATGGAGGAATGCAGTCTTCTCATCAAACTGGTGGAGGCCAATTTAAATTGGCAGCACAAGAGAGTAGGACTCGCACAGAGTTCATCTTCGCTACAGGGGCAAACGTCTCCTCGTAGTCAATACCATAGGTTTGTGTGAAGCCCTTGGCAACAAGTCTTGCCTTGTATCTCTCAACTGTCCCATCATCTCCTCTGCCATAGCTCATTTCCACTTAGGTATCATGAATGCATCCTGCCAATTATGTGGAATAGATATAGAAGGAAGAGACGAAACAAAGGCATGATGCGAAGGAGATAAACGGTCATAAGAAACAAACTGGGAGATAGGATGTTGGGTACACAGTCTGACTCCCTTTCCAAGAGCAATAGGAGCATCAAGATCATCAACAACAGTAGGAAGAGAGTCATTACCAGATGAGTCTGCTGAAGAGTCAGAAACTGGAGTAGGTGATGGAGATTAGCAAAGTGGCACTGCACATGTAAACTTGCCTTTATTCCTTCGAGAGAAAGTGATAGGTGCCGAAATTTGATCGTGTCGTGCCGAGTCAAAAATAAATATTTAATAACTGGGAATTAACTTTTATTTCGGAGAATAGCGGTTAAGTCCGAGTGTCGATCCACGGGAACAAATTGGCTGAGTTGCGTTAACTCGATAAAAAGAGGTTTGATTGTTTGTGAAATAATTGAACTAAAAACCGCAATAATTAAAAAGGTCAAACTGTTTGGGAAAAAGGATCTAGGGTTTAGAATCCGCTCATACCGCATAACCAAGCATCGCATAGATATGATTAATATTTGAATCGCAAAGGATTATCGCTAGGGCTTGCAAACCCTAACGATAATCATCAAGAGATTGTAGAGATTGTTAAAAGGCATGGACTATCCCATCACGGACCGTCTCACTATCGCGGCACCTGGTCCGTCTTCTTACGAGTATAATCCATCTCAGAACTCCAATCACACCAGTGAAAACAAATATATGTTTACGGTATTTGAACACATGTATACAAATACGCAATAGATTGGAAGAAGAAAACCATGATTCCATTGATCATATGAAATCGAGTTCATAACATAAAATCCGATTCAAGTATTAACCACAATCTATGCAGAAAAACAAGGTTACTTGGTGAAGAACTTCATCCTCCCCCTAGAGAAGGGGTTTAGCCGGACATGGTGATGATCGACAAACTTTGATTCGAAGAACACATGAAGAACAATGAGTTTCTCTCTCAAAGTAGCCTCTCTCAATAGTTGGGGAACCCCAAAACAATGTTAGGTTAGGCTATTTATACTTAGGGCTCTCAAAATTACATAAAAACCAGTCAAAAAGCTAAATCCGGACACCATGGTCCGGACGGGGAAAAGGGTGGTCCGGACTACGGGTACAGATTACTCTCTAAAGTTTGCGGAGACCTTGGTCCGGACAGGGAATGCATGGTCCGGACCATGGTACCCAAATTTGGCCAGTTGGTCCTCTTTTGCTCCTCTTCGCATCCTTGACGCTTCTAGACCACTCCAAAGCATGTTTTCCACGTCGTTGGGCACTCGGCACCTGTAACACCATTTACCAACAAATGCTAATAAAAAACTAACCGAAATAGCTAAACAAAGTGTGAGTTAACAAGGTTTAACGGGTGCTTTTCGGCACCTATCACACCCCCCAACTTACACTTTGCTAGTCCCTAGCAAAGAAAAAAACTAAACTACCAACCAAAGGCAACTAAATGATATTTCTTTTAAACCCCCGGGCGGCCCCGGTAGAACGAGTGAAGTCTCGTGAGGGTTTTCAGCAGTGATCACCCACAACGCTCTAACAACACCACTGCAACACTTCTTACCTTAACAACACATTTTGTCATAACAACACAAAAATGGTGCCCACATTTTATACTTTTGTGTCATATAACACCACATTTTTGTCATAACGACTGGAAATGCCCTTACTCTGACCGTCCCAATTTGTTGGTCCCTTCTAGGGATTCCAACTAATTAGGGGAATATAATCATTACACTTGTCATACTTTTTCTTTCCTCCTTTTACCCTTAAAAACATGATCATTGTATGTAGGGGTGTGCATTATACCCGGAACCCGATGACCCGACCCGACCCGAAGGGGTATCGGACGGTTTCGAAACTATATCGGTTCGGGTCACGGGTTAATTTTTTGCAGAAAGTCGGGTTTCGGGTCAGGTGTCGGGTTAAACTTTAGAGACCCGTCAAAACCAACCCGACCCGACCATATTATATACGAATAAAAAATTGGAAAGTATATATACTCCCTTATGACAGAACCCCTATCTTATTCTCTCTGTTCTCACTTTCCCTAACACATACATAGCCGCACGACACCTCTCTCTCTCTCTCTCTCTAAACTTCCCCACCACCGATGGCAAGTCTCCGACCACCGTAGTCCGCACATCTCACCCTCTCTCCCCGGTTTCTCTACTCGACAGCAAGTCTCCAGTTCTGCAGCAAGTCCAGACACAATAAAACCCAGGTACATCTCACCCTCTCTCCCCGGTTTTGCATCCGATATTTTATAGATCTACAGTTCTACAGTCTGCACTACATCTCACCCTCTCTCGAGTCTCTCCCGTGTTTCTCAACCGACGATGTATATATTGTTTATTGTTTGTACAAATCAGTGTTTATTGTTTGTACAAAACTACAAATCACTGATCTATATTTATTGTTTTGTACAAATCAGTGTAGATCTGCGATTCTGCAGTTCTCCACTACATCGGGTTTTTTTCTTCTTTTATTTTTACACAAATCGGTGTTTTTTACAAGTTCTTTTTTCTAGGTTTTTTTATTATTTACAAATCAGTGTTTTTTTCCCAAATCCGTGCTTCAACCAACACTCATTTTTGTTTGGTATTTCTTTTTTTACTTTGGATCAGGACATCAGGTTATGGAGTCCTCTAACGAAGTGGATGAAGTTGAAGCAGTTATCCATGGTGATGGACCTGATGGTGGTGAATCTGGTGATCTTGGTGAAACTCCCTCATCGTGCCTTTACGATCTTCAAGAGAAAGGCTCCAGCTAAGAAAAAAAAGGCCAGTAAGAAAAAGGCAGGTGGCGGCAGACAACCGGCTGTAGCATGGGATCATTTCCATAAAATTGAGGCAAAAGACACCTCCGATGGGATTCAGCGGGCTGTATGTAAGTATTGTGCTAAAAAATATAGGGCTGATCCTAAAATGCATGGGGTAAGTAATTTGACTAGTCATAGTGCAGTTTGCAAGAAATACCCTTACAGAGAATTTGATGATGGTCAACAAAGTTTGAATTTTAGACCGAACAAAAATGGAAATGAGGGTTTCGATCTCGTTGCGACTAGTTTTTCTGTTGATGCTGCTAGAAATTCTCTTGTTGAGATGATAATGATCGATAAACTGCCCTTTAGTTTCGTAGAGGGAATTGGTTTTAAAAAGTTTTGCAATGTCTTGCAACCTAAGTTCAGTCCTATTCCCTCTCGTTTTACCATTGCTAGAGATGTTAAAGTCTATAATAGAGAGAGGGATGAGTTGATGAAAGTCCTTAAAAGTCGTAGGGTTTCTCTCACAACAGACACGTGGACGTCAATTCAAAATTTGAATTATATGTGTCTAACTGCTCACTTCATTGATGACAATTGGAAACTTCATAAGAGAATTTTGAACTTTTGTCTTGTCGAAGATCATAAAGGAGATACTATTGGTAAAAAGGTTGAGACTTGCTTGCTTGAGTGGAACATTGGAGGTGTCTTTACTTTAACGGTAGACAATGCTAGTTCAAATAGCACGGCTATCAAGTATTTGGTGAAGAAAACAAAGGATTGGGAGGGAACCATCTTAGAGCATGAATTTGTACACATTCGTTGTTGTGCACATATTCTAAACCTTATTGTTAGTGATGGTTTGAAAGAGCTTGAAACATCTATGCTTGCATACGTGAGGTTGTGAGGTATGTAAGGGGTTCTCCTCAAAGGCTAGAGTCATTTAAGAATTGTGCCAAGAAAGAGAAAATTGATTCAAAAAAATATTTGTGCCTTGACGTTCAAACTAGGTGGAACTCCACTTATTTAATGCTTGACGCGGCTCAAAAATATGAGAAGGCTTTTAACCGATTACATGAAGATGACTTAAATTTCAAGGCACTTTTTAAGGATGAGGATGTTAGTGAGGGAGAAGAGGAAAACGAGAGTAATGAGGCAAGGGTGGCAAATAGAGGGAGTGGGCAAAAGAGGATGCCAAGTAAGAGGGATTGGGCTGATTGTAGAACCTTTGTTCACTTCTTAAGGCTTTTCTATGTGGCAACTAAGAGGTTTTCCGGTACCCTTTATGTCACTTCAAATGTTTTCTTTAGTGACATGTTTGTGATTCAATCCGAAATAGAGAAATTGATCCAAAAGGATGATCTACTTTTGTCTTCAATGGCAATAAGTATGAAAACAAAACTTGAGAAGTATTGGGGGAGGGGGGACAAAATCAACTTGTTATTGTATGTTGTCGTGGTGCTTGATCCTAGGAGGAAATTGGAATTTGTGAATTTTAGCTTCAATCAATTGTTTGGTAAAGTTGTGGGTGATGAAATGGAGGCGACGGTGAAGGCTTGTTTGATTCGCTTGTATGATGACTATGCTAAACGTGAGAGCCTTGATGTGGAAGTGCCTAGTGTGGTTGAGGAGGGCCTTGATGCCTCGGCTATGTGTGTTGACGATGATTTTGAGGATCCCCTCCTATCCCTAACTAGTCGGTTTAACTCTTACATGGAGGAGCGACATTCTGTTTCAAGGAAGACCGATTTGGATAAATACTTGGCTGATTGTTGTGAAGGAGAGAGTAAGGATCATGCAGCGTTTGACATTCTTAAATGGTGGAAGGACAATTCGGGAAGGTATAGAGTTTTATCACAAGTGGCACAAGATGTGTTGGCGTTTCCCGTTTCTACAGTTGCATCGGAGTTTGCATTTAGCACGGGGGGACGAATACTTGACCCTTTTCGCAGCACTCTTTCTCCCAAGATGGTAGAGATGCTCGTGTGCGGACAAAATTGGCTTCTAAACAATGCTCCCATATCTCTTCGCAAGTCAATGGATGCCGTTGAGGAATACGAATCATATGACATGGGTAATTTTAATGTTTTTAGATTAACTAATTAAGTGCATGTTTCTTATTTAGTTTTTTTCAATTGTTTTGATAATTTGATTTGTTTTGTTGTTAGCTTTACCAGGCGAATTTGAATCTCAAACCCCACCTCCGGTTGAAGTTGATTAGTTACTTATCATCATCATCAATGATTACGGTATTTTTAATATAAGGCTGTTAACTTCTTGTTTTTCATCTCCATTAGTTCATTACATTATCTTACCTTTAATTTTTTACTCGAATTTCTTGTTTTTTTTTTTGCAGGTCACACAACAGTGGGCTGTAGTTGCCTAACAATCACATTGTGTAGATGTCTTTTTGTGGATAGTTGGCTGATGGTATAGGGTAATTTTTTGTGGATAGTTGACGGGCGGTATAGGGGTTATTTTGTCAATATTTTGGAGGTCACAACCTGTTTTTTGAAGTGGGACCTGTGGGCTGGATAGTTAACTTGTTTTTTGGTTGCTTAGGCATAAGCCTAGCTAATTTGGTATGAACTTATGATGTTTAAGGTCTAAGACTCTTAAGTACTAAGTAGTTAAGTACTGAACTACTGATTCTGAGAATTGAGAATGGCACTATATTATGTGGTATGAACTATGAAGTATGCTTATGACTTATGATTGTGTTGGTCACTTGATCCCTTTATCAGCAACAGGTTGTGACTTTTTGTGCCTTGTTCTCAGATTACTCGAATTCTCGAATGTAATCAATGTATGCACAAAGACAGATACGAGAATATGTGCTATGTGGATTGAATTTTTGGGATGAAATTGGTCACTTGATCACTTGATCGACAACGTTTGTTGTGAGTTGTGACTATTTTGTGCCTTGTTCATTTGATTCTCGGAAATATGCACAGCACAACCGATACAGGAATATGTGCTATGTCGATTGAATTTTTGGGATGAAATTGATCACTTGATCAGCAACAGGTTGTGATTTTTTCGTGCCTTGTTATGAATTATGAATTCTCAGAATATATGCACAGGCCATGATACGGGGGAATATCAAATATGTGCTATGTGGATTGAATTAATTCTCGAGAATGAAACTAAGTAATTTTTTTGGTGCAAATTTGCCTATTGGGCTTCAATTTTTACCTTATTCATTATTTGGGCTTGGTTGAAGTATTTAGTGGAAGCCCAAAAAGTAATGGGCTCGTTGCCATTCTTATAAATACTAAATCTCACAAATTAAAAATAAACATTGGCCCAAAATCAAATGAAATTTTGGAAAGCCCAATTAAAGAAAGTCCATTTCCTACTAGCCAATCCGATCGCCCGACCGACAACCAACCGCCAACTCGAACAACCCGAACCGATCGGTTCTGAGTCTATTCGGTTCGGTTTCGTGTAGCTATTTGTGACCCGATTGAAATTAACCCGACCCGAACCCAACCAAAAACCGACCGAACCGACCCGTGCTTTGTATGTACTTACTCTAGAAAAGAAAGGGTTAAGTGGAATTTTATTAGCTAATACCTCCTTAATTTTGGATTGGGACAAAAAAGTTAGGACAAGAAAAAGTGGTGTTTGGGACCAAAGATTGGGGACGGAGGGAGTAGTTGTACATGCTGTTAAAATATTTTTTTTGGTTAAATCACTTGAAATAAAAAGAGAATAAGCGAATGTAAATGACCTACAAGGGCATACTCCGGGAGGAAAAAAAAAGGAAAAAAAAAAGGGAAACCTAGGCCAAATGGCTACATGAGACTATAAGGGAATGTAACATACAACAAAAGAGTACACAAGTACTTGGAAAATGTTAATTTTAGACAATTGTATTGAGAGGCAAAAATTAGGGTTTTGTTCTCATTACGTAGTACTTATACAAGAGTAAAAAGGATAAATTACACTATGAACCTTAACTACTAACTTAATTGCAAGAGTAGACATATACAATCTAATTACACAATTACACCCACAACTTAACACTCCCCCTCAAGTTGGTGCGAAGATATCAACCAAGCCCAACTTGAACACAATGGGGTGGAAACTCTTGCCGCCAAGGCCTTTTGTGAAAATATCAGCTAATTGATTTTCAGATCGCACAAAAGGCATACATATCAACCCCTCGTTCAACTTTTCCTTGATGAAGTGCATGTCAACCTCTATGTGCTTTGTTCTGCCATGTTGAACAGGATTGTGAGCAATGTTAATGGCAGCTTTGTTGTCACAGTAGAGTTTCATAGGACCATTATCAAAGATTCCTGTTAGAATATGTCTATGTTAGTTTGTCCCACATCGCCTATCGTAGACTTGTATTGAGATGCACAATAATATAAATAACATTGACTTGTGTGAGGGTTAATTAACACCTTACACACGTCTCTCTCTCTCATCTAAAACAACATGGTATCAGAGCAAGTCCTTAACCCTAAACCATCGTCTAAACCCTAAACCTAATTCTGTCTAAACCCTAAACCATCTTCTTCTTCAGCCAAATACATTGAAACCCTAAATAAGCCGACAACATCCATCTACAGCCGACAACATCCATCTGCAAACCCTAAACCAGAACCAACCGAGATCCATACACCCATGAACGACCTTCAAAAACCCCATGCGAACAAGACCCACCCATAGACGACCTTCGAAAACCCATAGATGACCTTCAAAAATCCATAGACGACCTTCGAAAACCCTATATGAGATCTATACAGCCCTATTTCACCTTCGAAAACCCCATACGAGATTTGTACAGCCCTTAAAACCTTCGAAATCCACATCATGTGCTCTGTTGATGCTTGAAATCCACATCCTATGCTCTGTTGATGCTCGAAATCCACACCCAGTGCTCTGTTGATGCTCGAAATCCACATCTTGTGCTCTGTTGATGCTCGAAATCCACACCCAGTGCTCTGTTGATGCTCGAACTTGTCTGAAACGCATGTATCACGTTGCTTTACTGTCCCTTGCTATGTCTAGTATGATTGGTATGTTCTGTTAGTAGTTTTTTGGGTTGTTTGATGTGAGCAGATGCAGACTTCCAGTGGTTTCATTTAGTATTGGTTATTGGTTGTTGCTTAGTTGGTTATCGTAATTGTTTGGTTGATTTGTCGAGACAGTTGGTTATTTTTTATTTACTGGTGGATATTTTGTGGTGATCGGTGATTATGTCTGAAGAAAAGTCTGCATCTGTCTAATTCTGGTTCTATCATTATTGGTAGTTCTTCTGGCTCTTCTCGGCATCGTGAGAAGGATTCCATTACCTCCATTCTTTTGAATGGCAACAATTATGCTATTTGGTTTCGTGCTGTCAAAGTTTATTATATGGGTGAGAGAAAATTTCGTTATTTGACAGACAGTCCTCCAAACAAAGATGCTAAGGATTATAGTGACTGGGAAGCTGAGGATTGTCATATTCGAGTTGAGTTGTGGAATAGTATGGAACCTCAGATAAGTGGCCCTCTGTTTTACCTTGATAGTGCCAAGGAAGTGTGGGATCGGGTTACCAGGATGTATTCAGGGGTTAATAATTTTCGTCGTACATATGATCTCCATCATCAGTTCTTTTCTCTGTCATTGGGTACTGGATCGTTGGAGGACTACTATGCTAGATTTCTTGGTATTTGTGAGGAACTCCGGGTTTATGAGCCTATCTCCAGTGATCCTCAAGTTATGGCGCGTCGGCGAGCGTTTGGAGGTTGGCTTTGGATTTCTGTATGGTTTACCATCATTTTATGATCCAGTTCGGTCTCAGATATTGGGAGAGCGGGAGTTGCCATCTCTCGATGAGGTGTTTAGTCGTCTTCACCAGGCTTCTGTCTCAGATGTTGGTTCTGTCTCTCGCCACCATCCGATCGTTACGCTTTAGCCCAAAGTGGGTTCTAGTGGCGGTCGTGGTCGTGGTTCCGTAGTCGAAGTTCTGGTGGCTATTATTCAGGTGACAGTTCTGGTGGTCGTGGTGATTCTGGGTTCAATGGTCGTGGTGGAAATAGTCGTGGTCGCACGTCAGGGGGAGGTAGTTCTGGTCGCGGTGGTTCTGGTTGTGGCCGTGGTACCAGGTTCTGTACTCATTGTCGGGGTACAAATCATACAGTGGACTATTGTTATGATCTTCATGGTTTTCCCTAGGCTCATCAGGTTGCTCATTCTGAGGATACTAGGCAGTTTACTCATTCTACTGATAGCAGTGTGACTATCTCAGCAGAGAAGTATTAGCGTCTTATGTCCATTCAGCCTTCTGCTGCTGCAGCTTCATCTTCCACAGCTACGTTCGCTCAGACAGGTCCCTCCGTTGCTTGTGTTGCATCATCTTTTTCTTCTCCTTGGGTTGTCAATTCTGGTGATACTAATCATATGACTGCTACTTCTAAATCCTTTTCTACTTGTCAGTCCATGGATAAAACCTTTCATGTTACCTTAGCAGATGGTTCTACCACTGAGGTTACTAGTTTGGGTTCAGTTTCTGTCTCTCCATCATTTACTTTAAACTCTGTGTTGCATGTTCCTCGTTTACCCTTTAATCTTGTGTCGATTAGTCAACTTACAAAATCCTTAAATTGTTCGGTCACATTTCTTCCTCAAGGTTGTGTATTTTAGGATCTCAAGACAGGGAGGAAGACTGGTGCCGGTGTTGAGCGTGGTGGTCTGTATTACCTAACCAGTGGTGGTGTTCAACTAGTGGTGGTGTTCAACCAGTTGCTCTTCAGTCATCAGAGTCCTTATATCAGCAACATTGTCGGCTTGGTCATCCATCTCTTCAGAATTTGAAGCGTCTAGGGCCCTCGTGTAGTTCTCTTAAGGAGTTATCTTGTGAAGTCTGTGAGTTTAGTAAACATCATAGAGTGCCATTTTATCCTAGGGTTGAGCGTCGGGTGTCACATCCTTTTCAGTTAGTTCATTTAGATATTTGGGGGCCTATTCATGTGCCCAATGTTTTTGGTTTTCAGTATTATGTTATTTTTGTTGATTATTTCTCTCGTATTACATATCTTTATCTTATGAAAACGAGATCTGAGTTAAAAACTATTTTTAAATCATTTTACATGGAAATAAAGACTCAGTTTAATACTTGCATTTGTATGTTTCGGTCTGATAATGCACGCGAATTTTTTCATAGTACTTTATCTCGGTTTTTGATGATCATGGGATTATTCATCACCATCCCGCACTCGGACTCCACAACAAAATGGGGTTGCCGAACGCAAGATTCGACACTTATCAGAAGTTATGCGTGCCATGTTATTTCAAATGAAGGTTCCTAAGTCTTACTGGAGTGACGCAGTTCTTACTGCATGCTATTTGATCAATCGTATGCCCTCTACTGTCCTTGGGGGTCAGATACCCCAACAGTCCTATTTCCCGGTCGTCCTCTCCACTCATTACCCCCTCGGGTTTTTGGGTGTACATGTTATGTTCATGCTCTTGATGCCGACCAAAGTAAATTGGACCCGCAGTCCATTAAGTGCATTTTTCTTGGTTATTCTCGGACTCAGAAAGGATATAAATGTTACTCCCCATCTTTACGTCGTCATTTTGTGTGTGCTGATGTCACATTTAATGAGTCTCTTCCTTTTTATTCGGAGTCTGTCGCCACTAATGATTTGCCTGCATATGAGTCTGTGTGTCCTATAACCGTCCCATCTCCATCGAGTACCGTTCCTCCACCAAAACCTTTGCAGGTGTATCATCGTCGTCCTCAAAATCCACCAGTTATATCTCAGCTAGAGCCTCAGCCAGCACCATCTCAACCAGAGCCTCAGCCGGAGTCATCTCCGCCAGCAGCACCACTTTCACCCACCGCACCATCTTCTTCTCCGTTGCGGGATCCAAACACCCTTGATCTTCCTATTGCCCACCGTAAAGGTATTCGGTCCTGCATTCTCCATCCTATTGCTCATTTTGTTTCCTATGATAATTTGTCACCGTCTCTTCAAGCTTTTACTACCTCGGTTTCTTCCATGTTTGTTCCTAAGTCTGTTCAGGAGGCCTTATCTGTGTCTGAGTGGCGGGCAGCTATGGAGGATGAGATGTCTGCCCTTCATCATAATGGTACTTGGGACCTGGTTCCTCTTCCTGCTGGTAAGACACTTGTTGGCTGTCGTTGGGTATTCACTGTCAAGTATCTTCCTGATGGTACTGTTGAGCGCTATAAGGCGCGACTTGTTTCCAAAGGCTACACCCAGACTTATGGTGTTGATTATTCGGAGATGTTTTCTCATGTTGCTAAACTTGGTTCTGTTCGAGTTCTTATTTCTCTAGTTGCGAATCTTGGTTGGCCATTATTTTAACTCGATGTTAAGAATGCCTTTCTCCATGGGGATCTTCAAGAGGAAGTTTACATGGAGCAACCACCTGGGTTTGTTGCTCAGGGGGAGCGTAATCAGGTATGTCGGCTTCGTAAAGCTCTTTGTGGCCTCAAGCAGTCTCCTAGGGCTTGGTTTGGCAAGTTTAGTGATGCGGTTTTGAGATTTGGCATGCATCGTAGTCAAACTGACCATTCTGTGTTTTCCCTCACATTTGATCGAGGGAAAGTATTGTTGATTGTATATGTGGATGATGACATTATCATTACTGGTAATGACCAGCGAGGTATTGATGAGTTAAAAACCTTCTTACATCATCAATTTCATACAAAGGATTTGGGAAAACTTCGATACTTTTTAGGTATTGAAGTGGCCAGGTCCAAAGAAGGTATTAGCTTATCACAGAGAAAGTATGTGCTGGATATTCTTGAGGATACAGGTTTGTTGGGAGCTAGGCCTGTTGAGACTCCTATGGATCCCAATGTCAAACTGTGTGTGGACCAGGGGGAGTTGCTTTATAATCCTGATCAGTATCGTCGGTTGGTTGGTAAGTTAAATTATCTCACGATTACACGTCCGGATATCTCATTTGCAATTAGTTTGGTGAGTCAGGTTTTATGTCACTCCTCGTTATCCACATTGGGAGGTCAGTCTCTTAGAATTGTGAAGTATCTTAAGCTACATCCAGGACGAGGTTTGTTGTATCGAGCTAGCGGACACTTACGCGTTGAGGCGTTTACTGATTTTGATTGGGAAGGAGGACCGTCTGATAGGAGATCTACTACTAGTTACTGTGTCTTTCTTGGTGGAAATCTTGTTAATTGGAAAAGCAAGAAACAGACAGTAGTAGCCCGGTCCAGTGCAGAAGCAGAGTATAGAGCAATGGCACACACGACATGTGAGGTTGTGTGGTTGCGATCATTTCTTGAAGAGATTGGATTTAGAGTGCAACCCCCATGCCTCTTGACAGATAATCTGCGGCTATTCATTGCCTCAAATCCAAAGATTTCATGAGAGGACCAAGCATATTGAGGTTGATTGTCATCTAGTACGTGAGAAGCTGACTGGTGGTCTGATATCTACTCCATATGTATCTACGGGTGCTCAGTTAGCCAACATGTTTACCAAATCATTATTCAAGCCGCGGTTAGAGTTGTTATGTAACAAGCTGGGACTTTTTGATATTTATTCTCCAGCTTGAGGGGGAGTGTTAGAATATGTCTATGTTAGTTTGTCCCACATCGCCTATCGTAGACTTGTATTGAGATGCATAATAATATAAATAACATTGACTTGTGTGAGGGTTAATTAACACCTTACACACTTCTCTCTCATCTAAAACAACAATTCCCAAATCATGTAATAGAGTTTGGAGCCACAAGAGCTCACAAACACCATGAGCCACACTCTATACTCAGTCAAGCACTTGA
Organism: Vaccinium myrtillus; assembly: GCA_016920895.1. Taxonomy (NCBI): domain Eukaryota; kingdom Viridiplantae; phylum Streptophyta; class Magnoliopsida; order Ericales; family Ericaceae; genus Vaccinium; species Vaccinium myrtillus. The sequence goes on along the minus strand of JADGMU010000622.1, from coordinate 5,868 downwards.
CTGCAACATCGATTGCTTCTTACTTCGCCAAGTAACCAAATTTCCCCAAGAAAATGCAATAGCCGAAGTAGAGCGTCTATCATCCACGTAACCAGCCTAGTCAAGATCAAGAACGCCCAATCGCAGTGGACTGGCTGATTAGAGAATAGAATTCCTTTTCTTGGAGCTGATTTGAGATACCTCAAAATACGATAAACTGCATCCAGGTGTGAGGTACGAGGATCATGCATAAACTGACTAACAACGCCCACTGCATAAGTGACATCCGGTCTCGTGTGGTCTAAGTATATCAGTCGACCAACCAGTCGCTGATATCTCTCCTTATCCGTGCGCTCCCCTGAGTCTCCACTAAGTTGATGATTTGCCTCAATAGGAAAATCTGCAGGTCTACAACCCAACATACCTGTTTCTTCCAATAAATCAAGTATATACTTCCGTTGGGAGATAAAAATCCCTCTATCAGACCTTGCCACCTCCATTCCAAGAAAATATCGCAGTGATCCTAAATCCTTAATCTCAAACTCTTGAGCCAGACTAGACTTGAGATTAAGGATCTCATCCACATCATTGCATGTCATTATTATATCATCAACATAAACAATAAAGACAACAATCTTACCAATACCTTTCTTGATGAACATAGTATGATCTGCATGACTTTGTTTGTATCCAAATCTCAACATAGCCTTCGAAAATCTGTCAAACCAGGCTCTAGGTGACTGCTTCAACCCATAAAGAGCCTTTTTCAGTCTACACACCTTTCCCTCAGTCTGAGATGAAGAAAAACCAGGTGGGATAGCCATATACACCTCCTCCTCTAACTCACCATGGAGGAATGCATTCTTCACATCAAACTGTTGGAGAGGCCAATTCAAATTGGTAGCACACGAGAGTAGAGCTCGCACAGAGTGCATCTTTGCTACTGGCGCAAATGTCTCCTCGTAGTCAATACCATATGTTTGAGTGAAACCCTTGGCAACAAGTCTTGCCTTGTATCGCTCAACTGTACCATCAGCATTTTGCTTAACAGTGAAAATCCATTTACATCCCACTGGTTTCTTCCCTTCCGAAAGTGATACTAGGTCCCAAGTGCCATTCTTTTTCAAAGCTGTCATCTCCTCTACCATAGCTCCTTTCCACTTAGGTTTCATGAATGGATCCTGCCAATTCTGTGGAATAGATATAGAAGAAAGAGACGAAACAAAGGCATGGTATGAAGGAGATAAACGATCATAAGAGACAAACTGGGAGATGGGATGTTGAGTACATGATCTAACACTTTTCTGAAGAGCAATAGGAAGATCATCAGAATTATCAGGAGGAGGTTCAATGAGAGAAGAGTCATTACCAGATGAGTCAGCTGAGGAATCTGGAACTGGAGCAGGAGACTATGGTTGACAAGGTGGTATCACACAAGAGGACTTCCCATGTTTTCTACTGTAGGTCTTGAGGTTAGACCTTTGCAGCCGGTGTATATATTCCTCATCATCACCACCTATGACATGAGTTGCTCTTTCGGCAGATATTAGGGGTGTAACCGGTTCGGTTCGGTCCGGTTCGGGAGGGTATTTGACTGAACCGAGTAAATCCGGTTCTGGAAGGGTATAGAACCGAAACCGGTTTTTTAGTTACCGGTTCGGTTCCGGTTCAGTTCTTCCGGTTCGGTCCGGTTCCACTACCGGTTCGGTTCTTCTTGAAGGGCTTCGATTCTGGGCCAAAATGCCAAATTTAAGCCCATTCAAATTTAAGCCCAATTCAACCCATAAAAATTTAGGTTAACTTTGGGCGAAGCCCAATGAAATAAATAAAAAAAGGCAGCAATAGGAATATAGGATAACAAAATTTGGGCCAAGCCCAATAAAAATTTAAAAAAAAGGCAGCAAGCCAGCAACTACTAACTAGCATTCTAGCAAGTAGCAGGTGAAGGCTTCACTTCACATCAGGTCCATCATACACGTACAACATTACAAGTTCACAACTAGCAATTCAAGCAGTAGACACAATCAGTTCCCACTTCCATCATACAATTACAACATTACAAGTTTAAAAATAGCAATTCAAACACGATCAGTTCCATAAATTCTCCAACAGAAGGCTTCAAACACGATCAGTTCCCACTTTCCAGCAAACATTTCTACCCAGCAACTCTCCAACCGAAGGCTTCAAACCTGCAAGTTTAGGATAAATATGATTCCAACTACAAATAATTATTTGCTGAAATGTTTAAGATAAGTTTCTAGGTGTAAAATTACTTCCCATTTGAGAAGTAATGCCAGTGCTAGGCGCTAACAACACAGATTCAACATACAAGTAGAATCCAACTACAAATAATTATTTGCTGAAATGATTATTAGCTTATTCCTTATTGAGAAGCAGTAGTCCAGTAAGTTGGGAAGCAACAAACATTCAGACTTAGTAACAAACATTAAAAAATATGCATGTTCTCAAATTTATATTTTCAGATCAAAGTGGACAGTCACTTAACATGATAATGTATCAATTAGAACAAGAAATATGCAAAAAAAAAACTCACCATTTGAGAAAACCTATAACTCGGTGACACATGAATCCTCAAATGCTTCCATAACCACTAAAAAATAACAAAAACATAGAACATGAAACACGTTAGGCCATGAAATACTTAAAACAAAACTCAAACAAACTATAGTTAAAGAGTAGTACCCGATTCAAGTTCCTCAATCTCATCTAGTTGATCTTTAAGAGAAATTTCACATGGATACCTCAACCAATTTTGAGCACAAATAAGGGCCTCCACCATTTTGGGAGAAAGAGAGGTCCGGTATGGATCAAGAATACGTCCTCCGGTGCTAAAAGCGGATTCGGATGCAACGGTAGATACCGGAATAGCTAGAATGTCCCGTGCCATTTGAGAGAGAATGTGATACCTTGAACAATTAGTGGACCACCAAGTCAAGAGATCAAACTTCTCATTTTTTCGGTCTTCCATAGCCTCCAACCAATACCTCTCTAACTCCGATTTGCTCACCATATTAGTTTCCTCTTCCATGTGTTGATCAAATTCCGAATCCAATGCCTCACTCAAATCCATAACCCGCGTTGCATTCTTCTCCTTATTTCTAGACTCATCAACATACTTCTCCTCATGTTCAATACTCCTCTTTTCATACCAATTATAAACCCTTTTCATCCCTTCCTTAATCTCAACAACCTTGCTTTCAACCTCCCTTTCGGTTAGGTACTTTCTCAAGCTCCATCTCACATACTCAAATTTATAACGGGGATCAAGAACATTAGCATACAACAAGAATTGGTTAATTTTCTCGAACTTACCCCAATACTTGTCAAACTTCAAGTGCATGCCTTTAGCCAACATCAACAACTTTGGATCATCACTCAATTCCATTTTACCAATTGCATTTTTAACGGTTGTGACCTCTTTGAAAATGTATTGCAAGTCACATACAAAGAACCCGATAATCTCTCGGTTACAATGTAAAATGTTCTAAGAATTTCAACATACATTGCCACAACATTCCAATCATCACTAGTAGGAGTACCAAGCTCTCTCCCTCTCCCCCTTCCTTTCCCTCTCTCGCTTCCCCCACCAATTACTTCCCCTTCCAACACATTTTCAAACGCATTTTCATGGTCTAATACACTAACCACATCATCTCTAACACCCAGGACAACATTTAGACCATCTTCCTCTTCCAATCTCTCAAATGCTTTTTGATAAATCACAGCTCTTTCCAACATAAAGAAAGTTGAGTTCCAACGAGTGGGCACATCTAAACAAGGCACAAGTTTAGAAATAATTCGATCTCTATCAACACATTCTCTAAACTTTCTATACCTTTGGGGTGATGATCTCACATACCTCACAATATTGCGCACCCTTGTAATTGACACATCAACCTCTTTCAACCCCTCACGGACAACCAAATTCAATATATGAGCACAACACCTAACATGTAAAAACTCATGGTCTAGAATAGTGGAGTCTCTTTTCGTTGTCTTCTTCTTCAAATAATCGATTATGCCATTATTGGAGCTTGCATTATCAATTGTGAGTGTCAAGATTTTGTCAATCCCCCATCCCACCAAACATCTTTCTACCTCCTTACCAAGTGTCTCGCCTTTGTGATTTGGAACTAAACAAAAGTTAATAATTTTTTTATGTAGTTTCCAATCAACATCAATGAAGTGGGCCGTAAGACACATGTAGTTAAGATTTTGAAGAGAAGTCCAAGTGTCTGTGGTAAGACAAACCCGTTGATTCTTAAACACTTTCTTCAAAGCTTGTTTCCCATCTTTAAACAATTGCAAACAATCTTTTGCAACCGTTACTCTAGATGGGATTTTGGTCCACTTTGGTTGCACCACATGCATAAACCTCCTAAAACCTTGACCCTCAACGAAATGGAATGGCAATTCATCAATAATAATCATTTCAACCAAGGCCTTTCTACATGCCTCCGCACTAAATGTTGTGGCGCTAAGCTTTGGAGCCGTATTTCCTACAACGAGTTCAAACCCTAGGGTTTTTTGCCTCTTATCCCCCCCATGCTTCTTCATATACCATTCACTAAGATCATATTCTCTACATCTTTTAACAAGATGGGTTCTCATTGACGATGTCCCATTATTATCGGAATTACAAGTAAATTCAGTTCCACAATAGTTACAAGTAGCCTTCTCCTTGTAATTCGGTGGTGGTACCTTGGGCTTGGTTTTTTTTGTAAAATGGTCCCATACGAAGGAGGAATTCTTAGCTTTTGATCTCTTTTTTTTGGGTTCATTTTCCTCATTATTCCCTAAGATGGGGTCGTCATCAATCTCAATCTCATTATCCATATCAATATCAATCGTATTAGACCCAGTTTTAGTAACCCCAGATACATCCATCTACAAGATAAAAAAACAACCACAAAAAAAAGCAAATAAGTACCATAGCAACCACCAAATAAGTACCATAAAATCATAAGCCAACAAGCCAAACTCCCATTAATAATAGCCACCAATTGAAACTTGAAACAATGAACATAAATAGCAACCACAAGAATTGCAAGTACCACATAAATTATCACAAAGGGAAAATCAATAAGGACAATTGGAAATAATATTTAGAAAGAACAATGACACATTACCAAACTTTACAACATTGTCTCTACACAGTTACGATTCTCTTTCTAATAGGCAAATGAGATCCATTTAGGGCTTTCCACTTTATAAAGAGTAGATAACCGAGGATTCTTATTTACTTGAAAATAAAGTGATTAAGATCTATTCATTGCGACAAAGATTAAGATGCATCCATAATCCCACCTTACATTTGATCGTGAGCATATATAACATAAAAGAACAAATAAATAAATAGCATATTCATATTTTTACCAAGTGAATGAACAAGAGAAAGATAGAAATGTTCATTGATGACTGGGGCTGAAGTTTAAAATGGAAAGGTTGAATAATCTATCTTTCTCTGTTTACTATGTTCAGTTACAGTAGTAAATAGAACTTAGTCACTTGAATTCTTAGTATGATTTAGAGACTTACGGTGCTAGCCGATCGATCTCAAAGAGACGAGCACTCGAGTGATCTCACTCGAACAGTCAAGACTCGAAGTGATCTCGAATTCTTGATGACTTGATCGATCTCAAGAGACGAAAAGGGTTCTTTGTCTTGTGACTTCTTTGGAGTTAGGGTTATGGGAGAGACTAGAGAGAGAGGAGTGAGAGGTGAGCCGCCGCCGAGGTTGAGGTTGGCATCTGTGGAGTGTCGAACGAGAACAAAAGGTAAATGTTAGGGTTGGTATCAAAAAAATATAAATAAATGAAAATATATATATATAGTAAACTAAAGGGGTGAAAAATGAAAATATATCAA
>JADGMU010000621.1:0-46397 GCA_016920895.1 Vaccinium myrtillus | reverse complement strand
CCATCAAACTCCATTACAACATCCATATTCTGTCCTTGGTACCTTTGAAAACCCAAGTCCAGTAGCCACACATTCCCAAAACTCACTCAAAAATCCATCTTTAAGTCTCTTGATCAAGCCCAAAAGGTAGTTTTTCTACTTAAAATGCTCAAACAGGCCCTGAGGGGGATACCACCCATCCTTTACTGACCATAAATGTCAGTTTGAGGTTTAGGAGGGTTGAAAAACAATATAAAGAAAGCTCATTTTTTACATCTAAAACAGGTCCAGGCGCCTGGTCCTGCCTAATGCAGGCGTCCATATCCCATCCAGGCACCTGGATCATCCCAATATGGGCACCTGGACCATCCCCCTTTCCATCTCCCATATTTTGCTTTATTGTTTTCTTTGCATCTTAACCAATCTCATTGAAGCCATCTGTATGCATTTATGGTTATTTAAGTTCATCATATGATTATAAAATCTTCATTGAACATATGGGAATGTTTTTGGAAACCAAAAATCATGAGAAAATGGAAGAAAATATGGGGATGCTTGCATGTATTCATTAGTCATTCATGAATTTGATCATTGAATTCCAAATGAGTTTAGATCATCGATGCATTTTATAATTGTTAAGGACCATTGTTAGCATTTTTTTTTTTGTTTTCTTGAATCATTGATAAAAACTCATCTCATCTCCCATCCTATAAGCACAAATTATCTAAGAGAGCATATTCTATACATAAATATGATGCATCAAAATCAGAAACATGTTTGATCCTCCCATCTCATCATTTAAATCATTTTAAAGTCATGGCTTCTAATGCATATGTTGTCACTAGGATGAGGTTTTGAGGTGCATTTAGTCCAAAACATCATCAAACAGTAATTAGGAGCATGAAAGAACAAGCACAAGAAGTTATATTTGTTGGTTGTTTTGAAACTTAGTGTGGACGGCCCACGGGAATTCGGTGCGATTTGCATTTCGAAAAGATTGTGATTGTTTGAGTCGCCACCCGGATTTTAGGTCCGAACCCGAGAAACCGATAAAAATATGACTCGTTGCCCATTGAAAAAGATTTTACTAGCCATCGTGAAACCAAAGATTTCTTGGATTCGGGGGTTTGGTTACGAGAGGGGAAGGGTTTTACGGCACCCCTCTCGCCCGGTCCGTGAACCGGTCTCTACTCAACATTTTGTGGGATTTTGAAAATATTTGAAATTCAATTTATTCACGAAAAATAAGGAACCGGGGATGGGAATCACGTAAACAGTAAGAAAACATAAAATGTGAATCTGAAGTGAATGCTTGTGCACATGATTTATATGAGAAATGATGATGACAATAAAACGAAATGGTACAAATATTCACAAAGAACAATAAACTGCAGAAACTACACAAAAATGCCAGAAATTATGAACATGAGGCCTAATTTAAACAACTTACAATCTGAATTCCAGAATGAGGGTTGAGCGCTCAAAGATGATGGCTTGAGCGCTCAACCTTCCTAAACCAGTTTGAGCGCTCAATGCTCATGGATTGAGCGCTCAAACCAATTTCTGATTCCTGAGAGTTTAACCCTTTTTCTTATGGTTTCCCTTCCCATTCTTTGCAAAATCAACATTTAAAACCATTTTTCACAAATAAATAGATCAAGACACAAATATTTGATTTCTCAAAGATTGATGAGAAGAGAAGGATCATCACAAAATTATCAAGGGAAAACATCCAAAAGAGGAGATTCATGCTAGAGCACCAATATAGAAATACACACACATCAGAAAGGAATTAAAATATGATCCATCATTGAAACAACAATCAATCAGCAAACTGCCCAAGAACCGCTTGAGGGCTCAAGTTAATGACCTTGAGCGCTCAAGCCATAAACTGGCTTTCTAATTTCTGATTTAAAAAGGGTGATTGATGATTCTCAGGACCTTAAACAGAAGCAAATGAATATGATTTCAGTTTCCCTTTTGTACTCAAAGATGAGATTTGCAAAGGTTTTGATTTTCGATCATCATAAAATAGTTAACCAATGCTCATGCATGTGATTTTGAAATGTAAATGAACTGTTTTGAGGGTCACATGAACATAAGTGACTTTTAAATGATGGTCAAAACCAGACAAGAGTACCAAAATCAGGGAATCATAGACTTGTTCAAAAATTGGGCTTGAGCGCTCAAGGCCTGAGGCTTGAGCGCTCAACCCCGCTATGACCGCATTTGAAAACTCTTTCTAAACAATTTTTAGACCTTTGTGAGTTCAATGTAAGTACAATGAACTTACTTGAACTCACTGGTCTTCCTCAGATGAACCAAAACAGTGTGTTCATCACATGTTTTACTACCTTTTGGAAATGCTTGTAGTTTGAACTTGATTCTGGGCTTGGGGATGGATGATTATGGATGCTTTGGTTTATATTCTGGACGAATTAGACAATGTGTATGGTTGGTTGATGATCAAGAACTTAATTTCTGGATTTGTAGAGTGGTTTTGCTAGTGGTTTTGATGGTGAAAGAGTGGTTTTGTAGAGAGAGAGAGAGATGATCGATTTTCTGGTGGATTTTGGGAGCTGGAGTGTGAGAGTTGGTAACCCCAAAACCAGGGGTGCCTGGTGGTTTTTATAGAGTGAGTGGGAGGGAAGAGAAGAGAGAGAAAGAGTGGGTTTGGTATTTTTGAAGTATTTTTGGTGTATTTTTGGAGTTAGTGGAGTACATTGTACGTATAGAGATCGTATAAGATCATCTCAGACGCTCCCCATGCTGAAAATCTCATGATGAGATACTCTGCAAGTTGCTGACTGGATCAGAGTTGAGCGCTCAAAGCCGTGGGCTTGAGCGCTCAAGGTGCTTTCCCAGGATTGAGCGCTCAAGGCCATGGGCTTGAGCGCTCAAGGTGCTTAATGGCAAATTGTTGGCTTGGCTTGGTTCAACAGTGCTTGGGTTGGTTTGAGCTGTTTTGGTTGCTTGGGGTGGTGTTTGGCTGATTTTGGTCAAGTTCAATTCATTCTCAACAGTTCCAGGTAATCATGATTGGTCCGTTTCATCATCGGAAATGCTCGAGCGCATCTCGGGTTCAAAATTGGGGTGTCTACAGTTGCCCCTCTTGGATGAGACTCGATGCCATTGATTTGGTATGAGTAACGTCCACGATACAGACAGCCCAACTCGTCCCCCGTAATACACTTCAAGCTACAAATGATTTAAACAAGCATAAAGCTCTCAAAATGATTCAAACGAGCACGTGGCCCTCAGAAAAATGATTTAAACAAGCATAAAGCTCTCAAAATGATTTAAACGAGCACATGGCCCTCAGACCGCAGTCAAAATACTTCGCGCATACGCTAACGCAATTAACAAATAATGATTTAAACGAGCGCGTGGCTCTCAGAAAAGGATTTAAACGAGCACGTGGCTCTCAGAAAGATTTAAACGAGCGCGTGGCTCTCAGAAAATGATTTAAACGAGCGCGTGGCTCTCAGAACGATTTAAACGAGCACGCGGCTCTCAGACAATGATTTAAACGGGCACGCAGCTCTCAGGACGATTTAAATGAGCACGTGGCTCTCAAGACGATTTAAACGAGCACACGGCTCTCAGACAATGATTTAAACGGGCACGCGGCTCTCAGGACGATTTAAACGAGCACGTGGCTCTCAAGACGATTTAAACGAGCACGTGGCTCTCAAACAATGATTTAAACGAGCACGTGGCTCTCAAGACGCAGTTGAAATACTTCGTGCATACGCTAACGCAATTAACAAATAATGATTTAAACGAGCGCGTGGCTCTCAGAAAAGGATTTAAACGAGCACGTGGCTCTCAGAAAGATTTAAACGAGCGCGTGTCTCTCAGAAAATGATTCAAACGAGCGCGTGGCTCTCAAACAATGATTTAAACGAGCGCGTGGCTCTCAGAAAATGATTTAAACAAGCGTGTGGCTCTCAGAACGATTTAAACGAGCACGCGGCTCTCAGACAATGATTTAAACGGGCACGCGGCTCTCAGGACGATTTAAACGAGCACGTGGCTCTCAAGACGATTTAAACGAGCACGTGGCTCTCAAACAATGATTTAAACGAGCACGTGGCTCTCAAGACGCAATTGAAATACTTCGTGCATACGCTAACACGAAACATACGTACACAACACGTCTCGATCGATTAACATGGTCTAGCACGACCACAAACTGAGATTTAAAATCCCGGATAAATGAGCATTGAATTGATTGGGACTAATGAGTCTAAGGTACACTAACAAAACACCAGGGATGCCTGAAATGCCCCTGCAAAGCTTGCAAAAGAAGCCAAAAATCCATGCCAGAAATGGGCTTGAGCGCTCAGGGTACCCCCTTTGAGCGCTCAATCCAACCTTGAGCGCTCAACCTTAGAGCCTTGAGCGCTCAAACCTCGATTTGGTCCTCCAGCGCTCAAAGAGTCCAACTTAAGCGCTTGAACCCTTGAACGGGGACGACGGTTCAGAATCATAACGTTCGGTTTAACTCTGATTTTACTCCGATCAACCTTCATAACGTTTCACAAACTTCAGAGATTATATCCTCACGCCCCTCTTACGATTTCGAACCAAACCCAAGCATTTTCTTACTCAAATTTCTGCAAAATCGAAAACCCCCCAAATCTTAGGGTTCAAAGGCACGATACTCGATCGATTTCAGTTCGTTTTTAGTCGATTAGTGCTTGATTTGATCGGTTTCCATGGAGGATACCAATGAACCACGGTCTCCGGTGGCCTCGTCGACGGCGGAAAGGGGCGGTGGCAGTACGGCGGTGCCACCACCTACGAGCTCGAGCGCTCAAGGTGCTACAGAGACAGAGAAAGATGGAAATGGAGAAGGGGGGGAGAGAGAGAGAGAGAGAAAGTGGCAGTGGTGGTGGTGATTGATTGGACGAGAGGGGCGGAGGCAATGGTAGTGATGGTGGTGGAGATCCAGTGGCTTCCGGTAGTGGTGGAGACCCAGCCACCAAAACGGTGGTGGCTGGTGGTGATGGTGATGGTAGTGAGGATGGCAGAGAAAGGGAGAGAGATGTCGGCGCGAGTAGTGGTGTAGGTGATGGCGATGACCCCCCGGTGCCGGAGAAGGCAGAGGAAAGGAGAGAGGAGAGGGATGAGGAAATGGTGGAGGTCCAAGATGTGGACATCGACGGTAGTGGCGGCAGTGATGAGACGGCCGAGGGTGCTCGTTGGAGGATAGAGCCGAGACCCAGCCAGCGGCTTAGTGAGGAAGACAGGGGGAAGGCAGCGATGATTGGTGGTGAGTCAGTGACTCGGGGACAGGGTAGTAGGCTGACGGCTCAGGGTCCGGTTGGGATTTCTCGGGGGGATTACCTTGAGCACGCGCCGCCGGAGGTAGTGATGGCGGCTGCAGTAGATGCCCCGGGGATTCTGCACGCGGCGAGGGAGGCCGTAGTTGAGAGTAGAGAGAGAGAGGCGACGATGTTACGGGAGGCCGCCGCTGAGGACGAGGCGGCGAGGGCCTTCTGCGAGGAGTTTGAGACAGAGGAGGCGGCGGAGGAAGCTAGGCTACGAGCCGAGGAGGAGGAGAGGGCAGCCGGACGGAGAGTGACGGTGGTCCAGGCTGCCAGACAGTGGCTGAGGAGGGGGAGACCAGCTTTTGACGCGGCGACCTATGCCCCACCAGTGCACCTCTTCGTGCCTTCTGCTTCAGAGGACTATACTCCCCGACGGGAGTTGTACTTCGGAGAGGAGGTGCTACTGGACCCCGAGGTCCACCTCTCGACCGACTGCCTGACGGTACACTTGCTTTACTTTCTCTATATTGCTTTCACGCGCTTTCGGTAGTTAATAAACCTGATTAGCTTTGAATGATTGAATTACTGCCTGATTGATGACTGGATTTTGATTGAAAGATTGGACTAACGCTTGTTTGCTTGCCTGTTTGCTGATTGTTTTGCAGAGAAATTTGCGCTTGAAGGCTCATGGGGGTATGGGTTCCAGCTGGGAGATCTACCAGCAGCTGCATGCCTCGGTGAGGGCTCTGGTGGATTTGGCAGGATTTGGGAGGTTCATCCCGACTCTCACGGGCACACAGCACGACCACGCCATGGTGACGGCATTGGCCGAGTGGTGGAGGGACTCTACGAGTTTTTTCATCTCGTCATCGGAGAGGCGACGATGACCCCGCTGGATTTCTCAGCGATCACGGGATTGAGGGTAGGAGGAGACCCGATCCCGTTCGACTCGGGGATTGGCAGGGACGAGGCTGCGCTTAGGTGGTTCTTGGGCTTCGTGCCCAACAAGGAGGGGGAGACGGCCACATATGGCCAATTCAAGCTGAAGGGATTGGGCGAGCCGACTGACGAGGAGGATGCGGCACGGAGAGCGAGGTGTTACTTGTTATACCTGTTTGGGGCTTCACTGTACCCAAACAGGCGTAACAGGGTACACCTCTCCTATCTCGGAGGGTTAAGGGACTTCACCGTGGCGGCGAGGTACAACTGGGGAGGAGCGGCGCTCGAGAGCTGCTATGCGTTTATGAATGCCGTCTCGAGGCGGAAAGGGACCGGCATTTCTGGACTGTGGAGCGTCTGGGAGGTAAAACATAAAAACTTTCGTTTCCAATTTACATGCATGCATTTCAATATTCGCACTTGATTGACTGACTTATTTATTGCTTAACACGCAGCTCTGGGCCTACGAGGTGTTGGGGTTGCATCCCCCGGAGACGCGGCACCATGATCCGGACGTCATTCCCCGAGCACTGTGCTGGGGGGAGGGCTTCCGCTACGGCGGCTCAGCGCGAGGGAACATCCACGTTCTCCGCGCTTCGCTGGACAGGCTCCCTGCTTCCTTGGTAAGTAATGAGCTCTCACATGTATTCAATCTTGCTTTCGATTTGCTTTCAACCATGCACTTGATTACTAATGCTTGAACAACTTTTCGCAGGTCCGCTGGAACGTATGGGATGCTATTGACGAGCCGTACTTGGCTCCAAGCAGGAGGCTCACGAGGGGGAGGGTTTTGCTTGAGTGCCAGTATGGCTGGTTCTGGTACCTCGGCGACAGGGTGGTCCGCCAGTCGACGCGGGCTGAAGGACCCCAGGTGCCAGGACGCCTCCCTCCTCGGGTGCTGATGACGTCTCGGTACACACTGGCAGAGATCGAGCGTTTCACGATGCCCTACTTGGACCTGAGCCAGCACTTGCGTCCGGCCTTGAGCTATAGAGATTATTTTAAGAAGTATTTGGCCGGTTCGCTGAAGTCGGAGGAGTGGAGAGATAAGGTGGAGGAGGAGAAGGCCGCGAAGGCGCGGGTCTCAGCTGGAGGGGTGGCTGGAGGTAGAGCCGAGGGTGCTGGCGCACCTCGACTCAGGAGACGGTGGCGGCCAGGTGGTGGGTGCACGTCACTTCTGCTGGTGGAGAGGCAGGGGATATAGACATCTCGAGGCCACCGGCAGACTTTCCGCCGCTCTCGGCACCGGTAAAAAAAAAAACCGTTTCATTTACTCAATATCGCATGTTTCGATTATGAATGCCCAACTGTACTAATGATTCGCATCTCTGACTTGCTTGCAGGTTTCACAGGAGGCGGCGCAGACTTTGCACGAGCAGAACCGAGGACTACGCGTCCTGATTCGCCGCCTCATAGCCGGGGAGGAGGTCACTATCCGCCGAGAGGGCGAGCCAGCACCTCCTGCTGCCCCTGGGCCCTCTCGCCCGAGAGTTGCACCGGTATGTAATCCGTTATTTCTTGCACTTTGAATTTCTTGATTATACCGTGTACTAATTCCAATTCCTGTTTGCTCGATGATGCAGCCGCCTGTGATTAGGAAGAGGTCCTTTGCTGGAGTCGGCGGTCCTGGAGACACGACTGTGCGGCTTGGGCGTTCAAAGCCAACGGCGGCGGGACTGGAGGAGGAGAGACCGCGGAGGTTGTCTCGCCGGAGGGTGGATATAGCACCTGAGGGGGTAGTAGGGACCACGAGTTCGAACGACGACAGTGTTGATGATGCCAACTACCCCTCTTCCCGGCAGGAGCGTCAGGAGCAGCGACGTGGAGATGAGACTGAGAGTACTGACGAGACGATGGATGAGTCAGAGTAGTGCACAGTAGATATAGAGTAGTTTAGAGTTTTGCTTTTGCTTTTTATCTTTTCTTTTGATTGGGCCTGCGTGCCCTGGTAGATAGCTGGATTGGGCCTGCGTGCCCCAGATGCGAATTTTCTCATTGGGCGTTGTGTGCCCTGGTAGATAGTGATGATACTCAGTTTGACGTTTTGCTTTTCATGGATTTTGACCAGATTATATACATGATTTGCACTTTCTTTTGTTCATCGTGTTATTTTCTGCTTTTGACATTCAGATGAACAAACCTGTTGTAGAATGTACAATTTATCCACCGAATTTTGAATTCAAACATCCAAGAACAAAGCATTAAAACTTGACTTTAAAGAAAAGCTAACATGTTCGGGAATTTGGACGAAACATGATTATTTGAGTTTATGTACAACCGGAATATGTATTTACATGCTGCGCATATTGACACGCTTCTTGTATATAAACGACCAATACAAACTTTACAAAATGACCTTCGAACGGAATTTGTTGTTCGTAAGGCATATTCGAAAATAAAATGCTTCATGAGCCTGTTTAGATGTGATGAATTGCCATGTTGTCACCTAGACCAGGTCACAAATGACCGAAATGCCCCTGTGATCGTTACCATTTAGGAAGGAAATTCCCCGAACCATTTTTGATATGGCGGCGGCCGCCATTCCATTGCTTGAGTTGGCCGTTAATACCCCAAAACCTTGTATGATCAAAGAAATGTCTCGAGAACTGCTCCGACAAGTCACAAACACTTATTGACACACGCCTCGATGATTGGGAATAGCTAGTAAGGTTAGAAAATAGATTCGAACGCCCAACGGCCGTCTCCTAGCTTCAAACTTCCTTATATGCGTATCCCGTGTCCGAGCACGTATCGGCTTGTTAACTCGGGGAACGGGGTGCTCCGTGAAGTCACAAATGTCCGTTGAGACTTGGTTTGGGTGTTGAATGAAGGTGAAGAGGCTTAGAAGAGGTTTCGGGCATCAATCAGGCAAAAGTGCAGCTGCTGCTGTTTTTGCTGTTTCTGCAGGCCTTGAGCGCTCAATGGGGTTTGAGCGCTCAAGCTCAACACCTTGAGCGCTCAAGGTGGTTTCAGGGAGTTGAGCGCTCAACCCCACTGGTTTGAGCGCTCAATGTCTGTGATGGGCAGGCAGATTGTGTTGCTTCCCAATGCATTTTTGGACCCTTTTGCATGGTTTCTCCTGCCCCAAATGTCTTGTTGCTCTGCTATAACATCTCCCAAGCTTTGAACATCATCTTCCCAAGGTCTTTCACACTTTTCCCACAAATGCCATGCTTTTCCAATGCACTTTCAAACTTTCCAACAAAATACTTTGAAAATATGCACTTGACCATCTTGAAAATGTAATCTTTGGTTTCCAATGTTGCATGGCAAATTTGTAAGGTTACTCCCAAGTCCCCTATAAATACCATCCATGATCAAGCCTTTCCCACACACCATTTCCACATCAATTCTCATTTCTTACTCCACGCACTTTCTTCATCAATCTTCCATTGCTTCCTATGGCTGCCCTTGACCCTTCCGTTATCAACACTTGGGTTGCTAGTTTTGAAAACATCGATTGGTTCAATTTCCGAGGTCTTGGACTCAACGCTCTTCGCCACCTCCATACTTTTCCTATCCGCCAAGACATTTTGCGTGCCGCAGCACGTTGTTGGGATTCGGAGCTCCATGTGTTCCGTTTTGGGATGCAAGAGCTTTGTCCGACTGTTGAGGAATTTCAAGCCTATCTTGGCGGCCGTGCTTTCGCCGATCCCGTCATACCACTCATTCGTCAAAATTATGCCGACATTCTTAGTAGGAAGCTTGGTCTTGGGAACGGTGCCGCGCGCTTTTTGATTCGCAATGGGACCCTCAACGTCCTTCGTCTCTTTGCGGATTACAGCCCAACAGGCAACATGCGACCTTTTAGATTTTACCGTTCAAAACCGGCGCATGTTTGCACTTTGCATGTGCCTCTTGGCATTATACTTGTTGGTTCCTTGTGACGGCCATCCCAGTTCCGCCATTGTCGGCGTCGCTGCTCAGATCGAACAGCGGAGGGATGTAGTTCCTTTGGTTTTGGCCGAGACAATCATGGGTTTGGATGCGGTTAAGGCTGGAAGGACAAACACATTTGCCGGGAGTCTGCTTTTGCTTCAGGTTTGATTTATTTGGTTTGGATGTTTTGGTTTTGGGGATTTTGAGGATTTTGGTTGTTTGGCTTGGTTTTGACTTTTTGGCTTGGACGTTTTGGTTTTGTAGATATGGCTGTGTGACAAGGTTGGGCTTTTGAGGGATCCAGCGGGTGATTGGGTTTACAAGCCACGGACTTGGGTGAGCAGGCCATTTGTGCATGATGAGGTTGATGAAGATGAATGGTTTGACTTCTTCAGGTCATTGGGGGAAGATCACATCATTTGGCGGTGTCATTGGTTGCCTTTGCCGGACATGACGGCCAATCACATGGGAGACACATGGGTGATTCTGGCGGGATTGCAAGGGTATGCATATTATTTCCCACAACGCATTCTCCGTCAATACTGTATCCGCCAAGAAGTGGAGTACTTAGTTCCCGCCACCTTTAGCCTTCCCATATTCAAGCATTCTGTCCTTAAGCATTACCGTTCTTCTTGGAGAAACAGGGTCATTTGGGCTCCTGATCCCTACCCAACTATTCACCTGAATGGACATTACAGAGATTGGATGAGGGGGCAAATGGAGACACGACGCCAAAGAAATTAGCGCAATTTGACCCCCGAGACCCCCGACTCACTAGGCTGTTTCCCAAAATAAATGGTGCATTTTTTTTTTATATATATTTTTAATTTTTTATTTATTTATTTTTTTTAGGCTGCTCAGTTTATGTAATCGAAGAAGTGATTTGAATAAAATTGAACGATGAAGGGTTTCCCCCTCTTGGTTCATTCGGTTCCATATACTATCTCTTTTGAAAGCTGCGAAAACACGAACCAACTCATCAGATTTAGACCGAACCCCGAGATAGGGTTGCCTACGTATCCCTTTTCAAGGAATCAGGTCATGGCGTAGTTCTGGGAAAGGTTCACTCGGGTATTAACACTCTCCTTTTTGCGCTCTAAATTTTGCCTGGTACCGCCTTTTCAGGTTTTCGATCCAGCGAGCTTTTCCTGAATTTTTGCCTTAAATTTTGCCTAGACTGCCCAGTGTGGGTTTTCAGACTAGCAGGCTTGCTCTAATTTTTGCTTGAGACGGCTCGCCCTTGCGATTTTCCGCCCAACGAGCATCTCTCAGGGGTAATGTCGTTTGAGTTGGTCCAAGTTGACAAGATTGCTGAACTCGTTACCATCCAGATCAAGGATCACTGCTGCTCCACCGTCGAGGATAGTCTTGATGATGTATGGTCCTGCCCATTTCGGCCTGAATTTTCCCCGTGGATCGAATATAGGTGCCCGAATCTCTTTTACCACCATGTCCCCTTCGATCAGGTCCCTGGATTTCACCTTCTTGTTGAATGCGCGAGCGATTCTTCTCTGATATCCCTGGATGTGATACAATGCTCGCAACCTCCTTTCATTAAACAACATCAACTCTGTGAACCTGTCGCTCAACCAGTCAGCCTCGTTGATTTCACTTTCTATCATCACCCTTAATGAAGGCACTTCAAGCTCGATGGGAAGCACTGCTTCCATACCATAAACCAAAGAGTACGGTGTCGCCCCTGTTGGAGTTCGGATCGAAGTGCGGTACCCCCACAATGCTAGCGGTAACTTCTCATGCCAATCCCTGGATGATTCGATGGTTTTCTCCAAGATATTCTTGATGGACTTGTTTGCCGCTTCCACTGCTCCATTGGTTTGCGGTCTGTATACTGTTGACTTGTGCACCTGAACGTTGAATTCTTCCAGTACTTCTGTCGCCCTTCCTTTGAAATGCACACCATTGTTTGACACGAAGGCATTGGGAACCCCATATCGGTAAATGATGTTTTGCTTAATGAAATGAGCCACCTGTACTGCGGTCAATGTAGCGTAGGAAGCTGACTCCACCCACTTCGTGAAATAATCGATTGCCACCAATATAAACTTGTGTCCATTCGATGCTGGCGGCGTGATTTTCCCAATCACATCTATTCCCCATACTGAGAAAGGCCAAGGCGTTGCCATTGTATGAAGTTCGGACGGTGGAACATGCATGAGATTAGCATGAACTTGACACTTATGACACCTCCGCACATACTGAACACAATCCGTTTCCAAAGTTAACCAGAAATATCCTTGCCTCAGAATCTTCTTTGCCATCATCAATCCGCTCATGTGGGGACCGCAAATTCCTTCATGAATTTCCTCCATTACCCTTTTCGTGTCATCACCATGGATGCACAATTTGTGCATGCCACAGTATGACCTTTTGTATAACCTTCCACCGCAGAGAATGTATTGTGACGCCAGCCTTTGTAATGCTATCCGATCTTTCTTATTTGCTCCTTCCGGATATTCTCCCTTCTCAACCAAATTCCAGATATCATGGTACCAAGGTAGACCATCGTCGATTTCGCCAATGTTCATCACATACTCATAGGCTGGCCTATTCCTTTGCTCGATCATGATCGGTCTCATTCTCACCCCCACGGGCAATTCTACCATGGATGCTAGAGTAGCAAGAGCGTCGGCAAACTGATTCTTCATTCTCGGGATATGCGTGAAAGTAACTTGCTCAAATCGATGAATCAGATCGTCGAGGTCTTTGTGGTATGGCTTCAATTTTTCTTCTCGTACTTTCCAATCACCGTTGGCTTGAGAAACTACCAGATTTGAATCTCCGACTACTTCCAATTTCTTTACCCCGATTTCAAAAGCAGCCTCCATTCCGACGATGCATGCCTCATATTCCGCTTGATTATTGGTAACTTCGAAATTTAACTTGAAAGAGAGGGGAATGTGAGGCCCTTCTGGTGAGACCAACAGTATGCCGATCCCGAATCCTCTCTGATTGGCAGCTACATCGAAGTACAATTTCCAAACATCCTCTGCTACTGTCATAACATGCTCATCGGGAAACTGGAACTCCGTGTCTTCTGGCCCTTCAATCGGATGATCTGCCAAGAATTCTGCCACAGCCCTGCCTTTCACTGATTTTCGCGTCACATATTTGAGTTCAAATTCAGCCAACAGAAGCAACCATCGTGCTAACTTTCCGGTGAGTGCTGGCTTCTCAAACAGATATTTGAGGGGATCCATCCGAGAAATTAACACCACCGAATAAGCTAACATGTAATGCCTTAGCTTTTTAGAGGCCCACACAAGAGCCCAACAGGTCTTCTCCAAAGGTGTGTATCTTTCTTCGGCTCCGACCATCTTCTTGCTTAAATAATACACCGCCTTCTCGATACTGCTTTCACCTTCCTGTGCCAACATGCAACCCATTGCAGACTGTGTTACTG
The DNA here is from genome assembly GCA_016920895.1 of Vaccinium myrtillus. Taxonomy (NCBI): domain Eukaryota; kingdom Viridiplantae; phylum Streptophyta; class Magnoliopsida; order Ericales; family Ericaceae; genus Vaccinium; species Vaccinium myrtillus. Next base: position 32,903 of record JADGMU010000621.1, on the reverse strand, counting down.
ATAAATACAGAATCAAAGGCTTTCCGGGTGTCGGCGGCAACAATACTGGGGGGTTTTGAAGATACTGTCTGATTGATTCGAAGGCTTTCTGGCACTTGTCCTCCCATTTGAACGATACTCCTCTCTTAAGTAGATGAAACATCGGCTCGCAAGTTGAAGTTAACTTGGCGATGAATCTGCTGATGAACTGAATTTTTCCAAGGAAACTTCGAACCTCTTTTTCTGTCTTTGGGGGTTCTATTTCTAGTATTGCTTTGATTTTCGTCGGGTCAACTTCAATCCCCCTGGTGGTAATCATAAACCCCAACATTTTCCCAGCGGTGACTCCGAATGTGCACTTTTGTGGATTGAGACGCATCCGGTACTTTCGTACCTTCAAAGAATTTGCGCAACGCTGGGAGATGCCCTTCCCTTTCTTTAGCCTTTACGATCATGTCATCCACATACACCTCAACTTCTCGGTGCATCATATCATGTAACAGAGTTGTGGCCGCTCGTTGGTAAGTTGACCCCGCATTCTTTAATCCAAACGGCATGACTCTGTAACAAAACGTCCCCCATTCAGTGGTGAAGGTTGTTTTCTCTCGATCTTCTGGTGCCATTAGAATCTGATTATATCCCGAAAACCCATCCATGAATGACAGCAGTGCGTGTCCTGCCGTGTTATCCACCAATACATCAATGTGAGGCAAGGGAAAATCGTCTTTCGGACTGGCCTTGTTCAAATCTCTGAAATCTACGCACACCCTGACTTTTCCATCCTTCTTGGGTACCGGTACGATATTTGCAACCCACTGTGGATATTCAGTTACCATCAAAAAGTCAGCATTGAACTGTTTGGTAACTTCCTCTTTGACTTTTTCAACCCAATCCGGCCTTATTTTCCTCAGCTTCTGTTTTACTGGTTTTGCATCGGGATACAAGGGAATTCGATGTTGCACAATTTCAGGATCGATTCCGGGCATATCTGCGTGGGACCAAGCGAAAACATCTTCAAATTCTTTGAGCAAATCAACGAGTAATTTTTGCTCCTCCGAAGATGGCCCGGAACCGATTTGAACCATGCGAGGATTTTCCTCATCTCTCAATTTAATTGAAATAACTTCTTCTTTTATTGGCTGAGCATGCCTTTCATTTTCCCTTTCAATTAGGGACTTAAGTTCTTTGGGTATTTCTCCCTCGAACTCAGTCTCATCATCGTCGGGGTCAACACAATTTATTTCGGGAACAGCAAAGTAAGCGAAATCACCATTTATTTCATTAACAAAGCCCTCTGGGGCGCAGTACATGGCATCAGACTCAAACTCAAAATAGAAATGACGACGTGGAGGGCCATGAGGCACAAACTCCGACTCACAGTCAAACTCAGACCTTGACTCAGACTCGAATTCTAACTTAGTGAATGCATTAGTAAATTTTACAACAGGAGTGAAAGTGCAATTCTTGTATTCACCGACCGCATCCACTATCAGCACGCTGGGATCTTCAACGGTCTCCTGTCCGAGCATCATTACTGCTGGCTCTTCTTTATCCTTACCTGTCAGACTGACCTCATCGAACATCGACATCAAGATCCCACCATCCAAAGCCTCCATCCAATCTACTTTAAGGTCTTTCACCAATTTCTCGACCTTTTTGTGTTCATCTTCGCTATCCCAAGCATCGTTAGCGAAGATTTCGAATCCAGGGTGCACCTCTCCGCTCATTTCATTTACAAACGGCTCAGGCTGGCCGTGATATGGTGCATTCGACCCTTCTCCAATAAAGCGGATCCGACGGTTTGCACTACTGCTTGCTCCAGTGGTCTTTCCCCTTTGCATCTCTTTTAGTGTAGGTTCATACCCTAACCTAAAACGGCCTCGCTGAGAAGGGAAATCTGGAAACTGAGCCACCCCCTGATGAGTTCGACCCAAACCAGTGCCTGGCAGATAAGACATCCTTCTCATCATCTCGAGAGCTGTGGTGCTGATTGAAAAATCATCATCGATACGAAGCGTGAACACACCACCGGACGTATCGAAAGCAAAGCCCCCAAGCTGAACATCATTCTCATCATGCATAATTTCTAACAAAGGAGCATTTTCCTCAGCATGAGGGCGAATGCCTATGTCTCCGTAGAGAGCAACTGTCCCACTTTCCAAGCCAAGCAGAACCTTTTGATGCAAGGTGGATGGAACTGCCATGATGTCGGGTCGATGCATCCAAGGACGTCCCAACAGCAAATTGAATGAAGCTGGGATCTCGAGCACATGAAACTCAACTGTCGATTTGAACCCTTCTGCAGCAATTTCCATTTCAACAGTCCCAAGCACATTGCGGCGGGTGTTATCATAAGCTCGAACAGTGAGACTAGATGGCGTGAAATCCTTCGGTTTAAGCCCCAAGCATAAAGCTGTTCGGAGTGGGCATACATTAAGCGCAAACCCATTATCTATCAACACAACCGGGATCCATTTCCCCATGCACTTCATGGTGACATGCAAAGGCTTGTTGTGGTCGGTTCCCTCAAGTGGCAGGTCGGCTTCGGTAAAAGTTACGACATGCTTGGTTGATTTGGTGGCAATGGTAGGTTTGGTAACGATGGCGGCCATCATGGCTTCAGGGGTGATATCTGGCGCAATTTCCATATAGGATAATGCTTGAGCAAGTTTCTGGCGACGCTCGCTGGAGCTCATAAGCAATCCCCAAATGGTAAGAGCGGCTGGGGTTTTCTCAAGTTGTTTTTGGATGGGATTTTCTTCGTTGGTTGGGGGAGGTTTTGGGCGAGAAACACGACTGTTAGCCGCAGAGGTAGCTTGGGATTGGTTGTTTGTTGGGTTAAAGAGGTTTTGAAAGTCAGCTGGATTAGCAATTGGGTCACCGAGGTTGTTTGGATAGTGTGGTGTGGCTAGGTTGCTTGGTAGAGCTGGGTTGTTTTGTGGAGTTGGGTTATTTTGTGGAGCTAGGTTAAAAGGCGGCTGGTTTGCAGTATTCGGTTGTGGGTTAGATGTGTTTCCGGTGAACATTTGAGGTGGTTGGTAGAATCGACCACTCCGAAGAAGGTGAAGAACCGAGTCAATGTCATCCCCCCACAAATCGGTGTAGTCCGTGTAAAAATCAATCAACAAGATCCCCCTCTGCCTTTCTCTTTCCTTTTGCAATACTGGCTTCTTCCAAACCCTTGGTGATTCCCTCCACGGTTGCTTCGCTCCATACATCTCCATTTTCCATTGCTGCCTCATTAACAGCCCAGACCTCGTTGTCTCCAACACACAGTGGTGCTATTCCTTTATTCTGATTGGCCCATATGTTTGCTACAACATTTTCCTCCATTTGTTGTCCCCAAACATCGGGTAAGCCACTGTTCAACACCATGATATTATAATCCTCCGGGATTTGCACTTGAGGTGCCGGAAGATTCTCGTTAACTATGTAATCATAAGGTGTGAACTCTATCCCCTCCGTCATTCGATTTATTGCTTGTTCACTCATCATGGAGAAATCGGGGCGACCCTCCCACAATGGCGGCATTGGAAAATATGTTTCATCGAAGAACATGGGAAGTGTGGATCCATCCAAAGGATCGCTAGGGTCCATGAGCTGCCATTCGTTTGGTGTAGGATCCCATTCATCTTCCTATGCACCGCTGAATGCCACAACTTCTTCTTGCCAATTTTGCCCCTGTCCTTCTTCTTCTGGCTGTATTACTGGCAATGGTTCAAACAAATTGGGAAGTGCAAATCCATCAAGCGGATCTGCCAACATCGGATTCCAAAGTTGATTAATCATGGCACCAAATGGGGGTCCTTCATTAAACTGTTCATTTTGCTGCCAAGCTTCTTCATTTGCTACATTGTTTGCTACCATCTGCTCATACTCGTGAGCTTCCATAGCCATTATCAAATCACCCCATTCTTGCCATACATTGGGGTTTAAGTGCACATCAAGAAGACATGCTTCGCACTCATCGGGTACTGGCACAATTGGCTTGGGATCTGTTTCGGGTATGATGTACTGGCTTGGGTCAAATGGAGTGGGGTTTAGGCTTTTTTGAGTGGAGCTAAGGGTAATTTGGCCTATATCATTGTTTCTTTTGTGAGTTGGCAGGGGATTTGTGAGGATGTTGGGCTTTTCAGTGGGGTCTCGGATTTGTTTGTTATCAATGAGATCTTGAATCTCATGACGCAAGCGCTGACATCTTTCAGTGAGATGGCCTGGTGTTTGATGGAATATGCAGAAGGCGTTTGGGTTATATGTTGGTGGGGGATTTTGTGGGGGTGGAGTTGGCTGAAGAGGCTTAATTTTTCCCTGTTGTACAAGTCGCTCGAAAGCAACAGGTAGAGGTAGGGGAAGAGGGGTGAAGATACGCCGCCCTCTTTGGTTTTGTAGTGGTTGAGTTGATTGGGTTGGTTGTGACATGATGGCATTTATGGGTTCAGCTTTATGGGGTTGGTGATTCGTGGAGTTGGATGAGGTACCGACGGTGTAACTGGGATTTGCATATAGGGAGGAGGTGTTGCCGATGTAGTTTCGCTTGGGTTTGGGGAAGGAGTCTCCTTTTTTCAACACCCCGCTCTGCAGAGCTTCTTCAATTGATAGACCCATCTCAAAGTAGGTTTCAAAGTTATGTGCTTGGGCCATGACCATGTACTGAGCCAAATCGGGTTGGAGGTTCTTGGTTATAATGCGCATCTGATCTTTGTCATTAGGACGATCGGTCATTTGCGCGGCCTTTGCTCTCCACCTTTTCACGAAATCGGCGAACGACTCCCTTTCCTTCATCTTGATACTCTCAAGTTCACGAGTGGTGACCTTGAGTTGCACGTTATACTCATACTGCTTAATGAAAGCAGCCACCATTTCTTCCCAAGTTTGTCTCTTCGAAATGTCAAGAGACAAAAGCCATTGGAGTGCAGGTCCTGTCAGGGTTTCATGAAACATCTGAGCCATGGCAGGCTCATCAACTTCTTGCAATGAGAGGGAGTTTACATATGCCTGAACATGTCCTCTCGGATCCCCAGTCCCATCAAACTTTTCGAAGTCTACATGCTTGAATTTCTTAGGAAGCTTAGCCCCCGGGAAGATGCATAATTTGTTCATGTCAAAGCCGGTAATGGCTCGCTTCTCACTTTTGGCCACTGATTCTTCCAGCTTGAGTATCTTAGCTAGCATTTCAGCCAACTGGGGATTCTCAGGGGGATGGGGTTGTTCCGGATGTTCATCATTGGGAATCTCTTGTTCCCGAGCGTCACCATCGGGCATACGCTGTTGAGGTGGGGGGAGTCGGCCCTGTATGTTTACCATAATCGCCATAAGTTGGGCGATTCGGGTGTCATTCCGAACCCTCTCGTCATGCATTTCCTTTCTCAACCGTTCAAACTCATTCGGGGGATCTTGTTCCTGTTCCCCTGCCATACTTGATTCAGCCTTTGGTGATAAGGATCTAGACAATCTCTGTCCGGGAGGTCGAGTCTAAACAGGTAAGGTCTTCTTCTTCTTTGCGGGCCCAATGGTTCAAGAACTGATCAAAAAGCAAAAGCCGGACTCAGATGCGTACTCCACGTGTCTACTGTGCACAAAAAGAATGATTTACAAATGCTCTCGATCGTCTCGCCGTGACTCAACTCACAGAGTTAGTCCTATTTCTAGCCTTAGGAGTTAGTCTACCGGTTTCGGAGCTCACTTGGAATCGTTTGCACAGCAGATTGTATCAACACCACGGGTAAGTCATTTTACTCGGCAATTACGGCTTCAACCTACAGCCTAGGTGTTGAAACCGCAACCGTTATCCTTTCTTTGACCATCCGAGACAAAGCAATAAGGTGTCGCAACCCAGTTACAATCGATTCCAAGGCTAGTCCGAAACACGGGTGGCCGTTCGGGCACGGCCGACACCGGAGGTATCTCATACTCTGTGGATTTAAAGTCTCCTAGACTGAACTCAACAGTTTTGGAAGATTGCCCCAATCCTCAAGTTTTCTTTAAAGCAATAAGTCCTTTTATCGGATGATCGGATTTGGGAAATTCTGATCCACACAAATTCCGACAATGATCTAAGATCAGATGCCTAAGGGCGATCAACCCTCCTCGGGCCGAGGTCCCTTAAACCTGTTTAGATCAGTGCTAGGAGTTTAATGGTCCAAATTTTCCCACGTCCGGTTATCCTAAAGGCTAACTCGTAAGAACAACGCGCATATGGGATGCACGACTCATCATCGGGCCAAGGCAATCTCCTACTAACCGCAGAGAAACTAAAACTAAAATTGAAAAACAGGACGAACTAAACACTCGCGACGACTATAGACAATGCAAATGCATTAATGCAATATGGCATGGCGAGAAAAGCGGTAACATATAGCACATTAACATGGTGGAACACATAAACTTAACACACGGGTGGTTGCTAAACGTGGGGTTCTATGGTTGGCTAAATGCACAAGGCTGGTTTTGGTCACTGAGGGTACCCCGGACTCAAAATCAAAACCGCCTCCTACCGTCAAAGACGATAGTGACGATATGATTTATCACGGTCGAGGGCTGCTGGGCATTTCGGGATTCCCTGTCACCGGAAAGCCGGGCAGGATTGCCAAAACACGCCAGCGGGGTTAAGAACCATGCAAGTGCAATGAAAAATCGGATTTCAAATATTTGAAAAATCCCACAAAACATCTTTCGAATTAAACCCACTTTGATTAATACATATTTCAATAAAATTACACAAGTGTAATAAAAATTGCACAAGTGTAATTAAATAAAATATATATTAACCAATAGTCCCCAGCAGAGTCGCCAGCTTGTGGACGGCCCACGGGAATTCGGTGCGATTTGCATTTCGAAAAGATTGTGATTGTTTGAGTCGCCACCCGGATTTTAGGTCCGAACCCGAGAAACCGATAAAAATATGACTCGTTGCCCATTGAAAAAGATTTTACTAGCCATCGTGAAACCAAAGATTTCTTGGATTCGGGGGTTTGGTTACGAGAGGGGAAGGGTTTTACGGCACCCCTCTCGCCCGGTCCGTGAACCGGTCTCTACTCAACATTTTGTGGGATTTTGAAAATATTTGAAATTCAATTTATTCACGAAAAATAAGGAACCGGGGATGGGAATCACGTAAACAGTAAGAAAACATAAAATGTGAATCTGAAGTGAATGCTTGTGCACATGATTTATATGAGAAATGATGATGACAATAAAACGAAATGGTACAAATATTCACAAAGAACAATAAACTGCAGAAACTACACAAAAATGCCAGAAATTATGAACATGAGGCCTAATTTAAACAACTTACAATCTGGATTCCAGAATGAGGGTTGAGCGCTCAAAGATGATGGCTTGAGCGCTCAACCTTCCTAAACCAGTTTGAGCGCTCAATGCTCATGGATTGAGCGCTCAAACCAATTTCTGATTCCTGAAAGTTTAACCCTTTTTCTTATGGTTTCCCTTCCCATTCTTTGCAAAATCAACATTTAAAACCATTTTTCACAAATAAATAGATCAAGACACAAATATTTGATTTCTCAAAGATTGATGAGAAGAGAAGGATCATCACAAAATTATCAAGGGAAAACATCCAAAAGAGGAGATTCATGCTAGAGCACCAATATAGAAATACACACACATCAGAAAGGAATTAAAATATGATCCATCATCGAAACAACAATCAATCAGCAAACTACCCAAGAACAGCTTGAGCGCTCAAGTTAATGACCTTGAGCGCTCAAGCCATAAACTGGCTTTCTAATTTCTGATTTAAAAAGGGCGATTGATGATTCTCAGGACCTTCGAGACCTTAAACAGAAGCAAATGAATATGGTTTCAGTTTCCCTTTTGTACTCAAAGATGAAATTTGCAAAGGTTTTGATTTTCGATCATCATAAAATAGTTAACCAATGCTCATGCATGTGATTTTGAAATGTAAATGAACTGTTTTGAGGGTCACATGAACATAAGTGACTTTTAAATGATGGTCAAAACCAGACAAGAGTACCAAAATCAGGGAATCATAGACTTGCTCAAAAATTGGGCTTGAGCGCTCAACCCCTGCTATGACTGCAGATTTGAAAACTCTTTCTAAACAATTTTTAGACCTTTGTGAGTTCAATGTAAGTACAATGAACTTACTTGAACTCACTGGTCTTCCTCAGATGAACCAAAACAGTGTGTTCATCACATGTTTTACTACCTTTTGGAAATGCTTGTAGTTTGAACTTGATTCTGGGCTTGGGGATGGATGATTATGGATGCTTTGGTTTATATTCTGGACGAATTAGACAATGTGTATGGTTGGTTGATGATCAAGAACTTAATTTCTGGATTTGTAGAGTGGTTTTGCTAGTGGTTTTGATGGTGAAAGAGTGGTTTTGTAGAGAGAGAGAGAGATGATCGATTTTCTGGTGGATTTTGGGAGCTGGAGTGTGAGAGTTGGTAACCCCAAAACCAGGGGTGCCTGGTGGTTTTTATAGAGTGAGTGGGAGGGAAGAGAAGAGAGAGAAAGAGTGGGTTTGGTATTTTTGAAGTATTTTTGGTGTATTTTTGGAGTTAGTGGAGTACATTGTACGTATAGAGATCGTATAAGATCATCTCAGACGCTCCCCATGCTGAAAATCTCATGATGAGATACTCTGCAAGTTGCTGACTGGATCAGAGTTGAGCGCTCACAGCCGTGGGCTTGAGCGCTCAAGGTGCTTTCCCAGGATTGAGCGCTCAAGGCCATGGGCTTAAGCGCTCAAGGTGCTTAATGGCAAATTGTTGGCTTGGCTTGGTTCAACAGTGCTTGGGTTGGTTTGAGCTGTTTTGGTTGCTTGGGGTGGTGTTTGGCTGATTTTGGTCAAGTTCAAGTCATTCTCAACAGTTCCAGGTAATCATGATTGGTCCGTTTCATCATCGGAAATGCTCGAGCGCATCTCGGGTTCAAAATTTGGGTGTCTACACTTAGCTCAAGTGAAGTTTTGTGGCTGAAAGACTTATAGGCGCCTACACTATGCATTTCCAGGCGCTTGGAGTCCTCCATTCCAGGTGCCCACACCTACTCCAGACGCCTGGATCTGCCTAGTCCAGGTGTCCAAATTGCCTTCCAAGTGTGATTCGTGTGATGGTAGTGGTTGATTTCTGGGGCCCTTCAAGGCAGTCTAGGCATGGTTTAATAAAGTTGAAGTACTCTGTGCGCGTTGATCAATCACTCATGACACTTTGCACAAGCATCCACACTTTAAATGTCCACATGCTACATTCTTATTTATACTAATAGTAAGCCAAGCTAATAATCGTAAATAAAAATTGTTAACAAAATAATGTTTCCATAAATGATAAGGGTGTATATCTTGTGACTTGTTCTACATCAAGAAATTTTGATCATAAGTGGAATTGAAAATGAGACGGTATACCTGTAATCCAGTTATAAATCAATATACAAAATTCCTCATTATTCATTATTTTTTGTTTCCTACTGTTCGGCCATTCATTCATTTATTTGTTGAAGATGAAATTAAGCAGTATGTTCTTAACAACTGGTAATGTTCTTAACTACTAGAAATACCCATGAAGTTGAAAAAGAATGATATCTAATGCAAAATCAATTGGCAATGAATAGAGAAGTCCCTCATGTTATTAAACAATCATCCATTTCATACCGAAGCAATGTGGGATTGTATTACTACTTAACATCTCCCCTCACGTGCAGCCGCATTTGACGTCTGTCACGTGTAGCCTCTTTTGGGTGTATCATTGTGCAGTCTCTTTGCTGGACTTGTCATCGTGGGGTGTGAATTGAGAATTTTGTTTTTGTTTTTGTTTTTTTTTAAATGATTCAGAAGTTTATTTCACAATATAATATAATCAGGACACACGAGGATTCATGTTATTTAATGATACCCAAGCTGTCAGGATTCCAATTTTCTCAAGGATTCCAAGCTGTCAAGACTCACATGGAAATTTTGAATCTCAGATGCTTAAAAATTCAGAAAGAATACTGCTAGTCTTTTCTTGGGGATACTCTGACTTGGTTCACAATATACTCATTCATTTACAAGAAGGGTAAAAATCACCCAGACCGCTTCATCTTTCACTCGCCCACAGTTAAAACCTTCCATCTTTTAAAACCGATCAACCACACCCCCTCATTCAAGCACCAAAACCCATCTGATTTTTACCGCAGCAGTAGGTGAGGCATATAAGCGTGCGAACACGAAAATATAAGCAGGGTTGGGAAAATAAAAAGTTTGTGGGTGGTAATTTGTTCTAACTGAGCTTTAGATTTCCTCTGTTTCAGACAAAATACATGGAGTTCAGATTTGGAAGTGCTACTAATCTAGTTTTAATGACCACTCATATGCTATATTTCAATCCAGATGGAGGCAGTAATTAGCTTTGAGCTCCTAATTACAATAAGTGCATTATGATTTTTTGCACCATAAAGATAATTTATGAGATATTTGAGTAAGTTATGCTACACGAGGAGCATGATTACATGATTGTTAAAAGCTGGAAAGATTCTTCTTGTCTCAAGGCAATGACAGAATGAATACAGTGTGGAAAATTCAGGATCTGAGAATTCTTTAAAAATCAGCGGAAAGTGTGCTGGCAAAAACACATTAACAAAAAAGTTATGAACAGATTATGTGCAGGGATGCAAATTGATGAAAGCAAAAGCATAAGAGAGTAGATGGTGCTGACACTTTCATGGAAGATGAGACAGCTGGAATCAATACTACTCGTGCATTGCATTTTTATTGAAAAATATGACTTATATAACCATTCTAGAACCTATTTGGTGGGAGACATTGCGTGAACATCTCCACAAGAGGCTATCGATCCAAATCGAAACCACGTTGCTGTCGGGTGATGGTTGAAGAGAGGATGAGATTCCTTGTCTCCTTCTCCATCTTATATATTGGTCCTAAGAAAATGGAAGGAACCACAAGCCCACAAGAAGTTTTATCATTTCACATTCCACATCCACTTCTAGTTTGCCTTATTCCCAATTGGAAAGAGAAATGGCTTCTTCTCCTTTGAGATCAAAATCCAACTACCAAACTCGTTCTGTCAGCTTGCCCTCTAGACTTCATCCTCTCAGTCCTCATATCGATGAGAATTTGAGGCTTAACGGACTTTCTAATATGTTTGACCGTTTGTTGCTTCTGTTGCCACACACTCAACAAGCCTTTTCCCAACAACGACACGAGGCATGGGTCAAAGAGGTTCTGGATAAGTATACCAGGCTCATGGATATTTGCGCTGTTGCTAAAGATGTGTCCACCAAAACAAAGCAAGATGTACAAAACCTTCTTTCCATCTTCAGGAGAAGAAGGGATACAAATGAATTTTCCGGGTACTTAACTTCTAGAAAGAAGGCAAAGAAGAAGATCCAAAAGTCTCTAAAGGATTTGAAGCGTATCAAAAGCAAGACTAGTGCAATAGCCTTCGACAAAAGCCATGGAATTTTGGAGGTTCTAAGATGGTTAAATGATGTTGAAGACACCGCGATTGGGGTGCTCGAGTATTTGTTGTCCTATATGCGAGGGACAAAGATGGAATCAAGGCTGAGTTGATTCACATTAGTGTCAAAACTTATACGGTGGAGGGCCGTTGCGTCCAAAGAGGAAGAAACAAACGTGTTTGAGAAATTCGATGCTGCTTTGCACTCACTCACCAGCAACAAGACAAGCAAAACTGATGGAGGAATACACATGGAGATTGTGCAAAATCAGTTAGAAGAAATGGAACTGAATATTCAAGACATGGAAGAAGGACTAGAATGCTTGTTGAGACGATTAATCAAAACTAGAGTTTCTCTCCTCAACATTTTCACCACTAGCCAAGAAAATCTTGGACCAGAAATTTTGATCCTATGTGGAATTGTAAATGGAAAAAGTGGAATTGTAAATGAGATAGTACACTTGTAATTTTTCATCCTGTTATAAATCAATATACCTTGAGAAAAATTGCTGCTTATTCATCGTTTTTTGTTTATGAAATTAAGCAGTATGTTCTCAACTACTTGTAATTCCCACGTGGTTGAAAAAGAATTATAGAAGTTGAAGAGTTGCTGATGAAAACGATTCAGAATTTTATTAGAGTAATTCTTTGGAACCCATACCTTTTTGGTTCAACTATAGGTCTTTCTTTTAATAGGACATGAATGCAAGATATGACCATTCGCACCACGGTAGTACAAGGGCTAGTTGAATTTGTTGCTGAAATTTTTTGATTAAGACTTTTGCTTTTTTGGAAGGATCAAAACCTAAACTAGCTTTGTGAAAAATGCATCATTGCTTTCCGAGAATAACATCCAAGGTATCTCTCCCTTTGACAAACTTAATTAGACATAGTACTTTTCAAGTTTTCAATTTATTTTTTCAGATTTTTATTTACAAGTACCAAATCGTTGGAAAATTTATTCACTGAAAAATCGTCTTGCACTTTTTCTTGCATAGCTTCATTTTCTCCTTTTAAAGGTTCATTTTCAGCAAGAAATAAGGAGTTACTTATTTTCAAAAAACTATATTCGGAAATATCTTCTTAAATTCAGCTTGCAATTCATGAAAAGAATAATCATCGGAATCATTAGGAGAGTTTACCTCGCTGTTTTCATAAGCCATTAAGCATAGGTTGGCTTGGTCACCGTCCTCTTCGGAACTGCTGTCATCACTGCCGTTACCCCATGCAGTAAGCTTTGCTCTTCTTTTTGCCTTCTTGCTAGATTCTTTTTGCTTGAGGGCATTCAGACTTAACATAACCTGGTTTCTTACACTCATAGCAAATTATAGGTACTCTCTAGTTGTTCTCACTCTTGGTTCCATCCCTCTTGAAAAACCTTTTGCTAGTCATTTCCATCATCCTTTGAACTCGAAGTGGAACATTTGAGGGCTATACCCTTCTTTATCTGTCCTTGATATTTTTCTAAGTTCATTGTGATTTCGTGAGTCATAAGGGATCCTAGAAGTTTATCCAAGCTATACTTGGTGAGATCTTCTCTGGCTTTAATGATCACTATCACCTCTGGTTCCCATTGCTTTGGAAGTTCATCCAAACTATACTTGGTGAGATCTTCTCTGGTTTTAATGATCGCTATCAACTTTGGCTCCCATTGCGTTGGTAATGACTTGAGAATCTTCCTCACAAGATCAACATTAGAATATGGTTTTCCAAGATACTTGAATCCATTAACAATATCAATAAAGCTCGCAAACATGCTAGAAATTGAGTCATCATCTTAAACAATTCATACTAATTATGAACAAGCATGTTGATTTTAGACTCCTTAACTTGACTAGTATGCTCATGTACATGTGACTTCTAGCTTATCCTAAATTTATTTCGAAGATTCACATGCAGAGACTCTATTGAATTTAGTTGGGTCTAGAGCACAATATAGAAGATTCATAGTCTTGGCATTCATTTGAATAGTTTTCGCATCATTCTCATCCCATTCATTTTCCTCCTTAGGAACTACTACCTCATTCACGGTTTTGGTAGGATGGTGCTGCCCATTAACAATAACTTTCCATAACTCGTAATCAGATGCTTAAATATAGATTCGCATCCTAGCCTTCTAATAATTATAGTTAGACCCACTAAACAAAGGTGGTCTATTGGCCATAGATCTTACCCTAAGACGAGTAAGTAAAAAAAAAAATAGAGCCGTGGCTCTTTTACCAATTTAGGTCCAAATAGCAACTCAAGAGGGGGGTGGATTGGGTTTCTCAACTATAATTACAATATAAAAACTAAATGCAAAACGAGTCAAAAATAGATGTAGCGGCACTGCGGCAGACTGAGCAAGCTCAAATGTGAAATGTGACAGGAATTGGGAACCACCAGAATTGTAATGCAACTATGAGGCAATCAGTTACTGCACTTAGGTTTAGATATAAACTTGACTAACTAGATTACTAATGCAATTCAGATATTCCAATTGGAAAATAAAGAGTGTAGGGAAGAGAGAATCAAATGCAAATTTATAGTGGTTTGGTCCGCAACTTCACGGCCTACTCCACTCCCCAAGTATCCTACTCGGGAATTGTTGCACCTATTTCCAATAGTAGTTACAACCTTCTAGCTTCGCGGGTGCTAGACAAACTTTACAACGAGTGATTACTCTGAATCCAGTCCCAACTAGCTAAGAATCTAGCGCTAGTAAAACCTCACACTAATGATTTTTTTCTCACCCAAAAATTACTCACAAAAGGGTTAATAATTCTGGGAACAAGGGTGTATTCTCCCTTTTACAATAAGACTCAAAGACAACACTCAAGCTTTTGTATAATAGTCAAGATGAAAACTTAGTTGGATGACAGATTTTCAAGGATGGCTCACTGGTGGTGTATGTTTTGTCGAGTACTATCTGTCTCTTTTTATCCTTGAAGAACCCAATTAGAAAATTTTCAGCCATTGGGATCATCTCTCAGCATCTTGACTTGAACTCTTTCCATCTTCTTCCATGATTTGTTTCCAATTAAGCTTCTTCACAATCAGACTGGATCCTCTTCTTTCCTTGAGGGACTTTCTAGCCATTTGAAATTTTAGACAAAATTGGTCCATAATTTTGCTACTTTCCATAGCCTACGACAAAAGCCATGGAATTTCGGAGATTCTTAGATGGTTAAATGATGTTGAAGACACCGCAATTGGGGTGCTCGAGTATTTGTTGTCCTACATGGCAGGGGCAAAGATGGGATCAAGGCTAAGTGGATTCCCATTAGTTTCCAAACTGATTCCCTGGACGACTGTTACATCTAAAGAGGAAGAAACAAATGTGTTTGAGAAATTTGATGCCGCATTGCAATCACTCACCAACAACAAGACAAGCAAAAGTGATGGAGGAATACACATGGAGATTGTGCAAAATCAGTTAGAAGAAATGGAACTGAAATCAAGACTCACATGGAAATTTTGAATCTCAGATTCTTTAAAATTAAGAAAGAGTAGTGCTTGTCTTTGAAATGGGGACACTCTGACTTGGTTCACAATATACTAATTAGAGGTGACACCGTTTTCAAGAATTACCAAAACTGATGGAAAAGCATTATAACCATGAACCATCACAATCGTGTAACCATGCGAGATCTGCCCATTATTTATACCTTTCATTCATGGCAGCATGAAGGGAAATCATGGAAGAAGGCTTTCGGAACATAAGGGAACAAGTGGAGAGGAAACGAAGCTAACATACCTTTTTAGTTCCTGCTACAGGTAGAACAGGAAAAAATATGTATGGAGAAAAGCAAATGGAGAGAAAAAGGGGTGGTGTCATTTTAGGATAAAGTCAGCTAAAACAAACATATTTATTTTGTTTTCCTTCTAAAACTAAACAACAGCGAGTTTATTTTCAAAAGCAGTGGTTTATCTGTGCATATATTGGTACCATTTCATTTTTCATGCACTACGCAAGTGGCATACTGCTTTTTTAATCTTGAATGAAGAATGACCAAAATCATAGTTTCATATTAACTTGATTATCTACATAGCCTTCAAATATATGAATATTGTGAGTGGGATTAAATGCTATCTCAGGTATGACAGTGCAATGTTTCCCCAGCACAACTTCTGCAGCTCAGCACAAATCATTTTAATTAAATCCAGGCCTCCTTCAGTTCCACTGCATGATTCTGATTTAACGCAAAGCATGAGTGAGTTTTACCTCCCGCTCTTGCATTGTGAAACAAGAAAAACAAAGAAAACACTTGGTGAAGAGCACTATATTAGGGAACATGACCCAAAAAAAAAAAAAAAAAAAAAAAAAAAAAAAAAAAAAAAACACACAGACAGCGTCTATGCTTAAGATTTGCTATGAATTGTGAAATAAAAAACCATTGGGGAGTTGTTTGCAACCTGGTGGTGGGGGAAACATACCGTAAACATCGCAAAGACAGCACATGGATCCACACTACCACCCACTGATAATTGGTGATGATGAGATTCCTTGTCTCTTCTGGCCCAAGATATATATACTTAGCATAGCCCAAGGGAAAGTTCACAACTCATAAAAATCTGATCCATTTTTCATCCCAGACTTCCATAAACTATTTCAAGCCATATTCTTCTTGATAAAGAAAAAAATGGCATTCTCTCCTTTGAGATCTAAATCCTGCCATGCCCGGTCTGTTAGCTTGCCCTCTAGATCTCATCCACTCAGTCCTCAATTAGATGAGCATTTCTGTAGACTTAGAGAATCTTCTGAAGCTACCTCTTCCTCATTGCCATCAATAAGCGGTAAATTACGGGGCCTTGAAAATTTGTATGACTGTGTGGATGATTTACTTCTATTACCTCACATACAACAAAGACTAGGCCAAGAATGCAATAAAAAACCGGTTGAAGTGGCGTTGGACGGATATCTTAGGCTCTTGGATACTTGTGCGGCCACCAAAGAGATCTTCTCACAAACAAAGGAAGATGTGAAAGAACAACTCTCAATTCTACGAAGAAGAAGGAATGCAGGAGACTTTGGCCGGTTTTTAGCCTCTAGAAAGATGGCAAAGAAGGTGGTCCAGAAGTTATTGAAGGATTTGAAGAGTTTCCAAAACAAAGACATGATTCTCGCTTTAGACAAAGACCATGAAACTGTGGCCACTTTTAGCATGTTGAAAGAGGTTGAAGCAGTTTCTGTCTCTGCATTGGAGTCATTGTTGTGCTATTCTTTGGGAACAAATGTGCAATCAAGGAGAAGTGGGTGGTCTTTGGTAGCCAAATTGATCCACCACAAGAGAGAAATCCTACAAGCAAAAGATACAATCCTGAATGACTTCGAGAAGGTAGATGCTGCAGTGCACGCGCCCATCGGTATCGAGATGCTGCAAAACCAACTAAATGAGTTGGAGTTAGGCATCCATGTTGTGGAAGAAGTTCTAGAGAGCTTGTTTAGGCGTTTAGTTAGAACCAGAGTTTCCCTCCTCAATATACTCAACAACTAGCCTAAAAAATAAAGGAGCCAAAGCATTCATACTTGAGATGTAAACAAGTGATATACTTCTATAAATCAATATACTTTGCACTAAATTTCTGGCTTATACATCACAGTTTTCTGTTCTCAGACTTTTTTTTACTTTCCAATTTTCTCAAAATAGAAGAAAAAATGTGTTAAAGGTTGAGTCCAAATGAAGATTGATTGTAATAGAATGATTCCAAAGAATTTGATATTCTAATGTTGTGAAGGGGATGATTATAGATGCCAAAAAAACATGATTGGCACGGTAGTTTTTGATCTGATACCAATTAAGAAAAACTAGTATGCTGGCCGTATTTCTGTTCTGAGTACAGTATTATTGTTGCTAATCAAACTCACTCAATCATTTGCAGACGCGGGTGAAATCCATGTGGGTCTTGCTGGATATGGACTATAGTAATCGTTGTTCGTAATTTATTTACGACACACGAGGAATCAGTTTATTAAATGATTCCCAAGCTGTAATGATTCCAATTGTCTCAAGGATAGTGGACAGAGAAATGCTGTAATTATGGCTAACACAGAATTTTTTTGAAACTCAGATGCTCTAAAATTCGAAAATGTTTACTGTCTGTCATTTTTTTTTTTTGGTACAATCAGATTTGATTCATGTTACATTAATTAGGCATGGATTTTCAAGCATAATGAAAACCTGATGGCAAAGCGTCTCGTGCAACAATCATGTGAGCATTATTACCACCATCTCGTAACCATGTGAAATCTGTTTAATGCTTACTTGGTATTAGCTTTCATCGTGGCAACATGAGGGAAAGGCACAGGGAACTAGGCTTTGTCTTGATATTCATTTAAAGTGATTTGGTCTGTGTGTGATACTGTCAAATTATTTGATAGACTGGTTGAGATATTTGAATGTGATTAGGATCCAATCGCTAACTGAGCTGACATGTTTTGTTAATGTAAACTGAAATTTTGATTGACGAAGGCATACCTTCCAAAGTACAAGAACTTATAAAACTATGAATCATCCCATGAAAGAAAAAAAAAAACTTTGAGACAGAATGCTATCTTGGCTATGTTTCCCTCTCATAAACTCAGCACCAATTAGTTTAACCAAAACTCAGAGGCCCACCTCGCCATGATTCAGATTAACGCAATGCACGTGTGGCTAAAAATAAACAGATAGCATTTATGCTGAAATCTGCTATGAATTTCGAAGTAGGAAACCATACAGTAGTTGTTTACAACCTGGTGGGTGGCAGACATTCCATAAACTTCGCTAATATAGTTTTAATGACCATCATAGGCTATATTTCATTCCAGATGGAGAGAGTAATTAACTTTTAGCTCCTAGTTGTAATAAGTGCATCAAGATTTTTTTTGCACCACAAAGATATTTGAGTAAGTTATGCTACACGAGGAGCATGATTACATGATTGTGAAAAGCTGGAAAGATTCTTCTTCTCTCAAGGCAATGATCAAAGACTTTTTTTTAGAAAAATACTGGAAAGTGTACTGACAAAAACACATTAACAAAATAGTTTTGATCGAATTATGTGCACGGATGAACATTGATGAAAGGAAAAGCATAAGAGAGTAAATGGTGCTGACACTTTTATGGAAGAGGAGACTGCTGGAATCAATACTGATCGTGCATTGCATTTTTTTTTTTTTTGAAACAACCATAGTAAAATATGACTTATACAGCCATTTTAGTACCTATTTGGTGGGAGACATTGCATGAACAAGAGGCTATAGATCCAAATCGAAACCACGTTGCTGTCGGGTGATGGTTGAAGAGAGGATGAGATTCCCTGTCTTCTTCTCCCTCTTATATATTGGTCCTAAGAAAACGGAAGGAACCACAAGCCCACAATAAGTTTTATCATTTCACATTCCACAACCAATTCTAGTTTGCCTTATTCCCAATTGGAAAGAGAAATGGCTTCTTCTCCTTTGAGATCAAAATCCAAGTACCACGCTCGTTCGGTTAGCGAGCCCTCTAGACTTCACCCTCTAAGTCCTCGTATCGATGAGAATTTGAGGCTTAATGGACTTTCTAATATGTTCGACCATTTGTTGCTTCTGCTGCCACACACTCAACAAGCCTTTACCCAACAACGACACGAGCCATGGGTCAAAGTGGCTCTGGAAAAGTATCTCAGGCTCTTGGACATTTGTGTTGTTGCTAAAGACATGTCCACCCAAACAAAGCTTGATGTACAAAACCTTCTTTCCATCTTCAGGAGAAGAAGGGATACAAATGAATTTTTTGGGTACTTAACTTCTAGAAAGAAGACAAAGAAGGAGATCCAAAAATCTCTAAAGGATTTGAAGCGTATCAAAAGCAAGACCAGCGCAATAGCCTTCGACAAAAGCCATGGAATTTCGGAGATTCTTAATTAGATGGTTAAATGATGTTGAAGACACCGCGATTGGGGTGCTTGAGTATGTGTTGTCCTACATGGCAGGGACAAAGGGGGAATCAAGGCTGAGTGGATTCCCATTTGTTTCCAAACTAATGCCCTGGACGGCCGTTGCATCCAAAGAGGAAGAAACAAACGTGTTTGAGAAATTTGATGCCGCCTTGCACTCACTCACCAGCAACAGCAAGACAAGCAAAACTGATGGAGGAATACGCATGGAGATTGTGCAAAATCAGTTAGAAGAAATGGAACTGAGCATTGAAGACATGGAAGGAGGACTAGAATGCTTGTTGAGGCGGTTAATCAAAACTAGAGTTTCTCTTCTCAACATTTTCAACCACTAGCCAAGAAATCTTGGACCAGAAATTTTGATCTTAAGTGGAATTGTAAATGAGATGTATACCTGTAATTTCTTATTCGTTATTTTTTGTTTCCTGCTATCCGGCCATTCATTCATTTGTTGCAGAAGATGAAATTAAGCAGTATATATGTTCTCAAATACTATTAATATCCATGAGGTTGAAAAATAATTATTGAAGTTTGAAAACTATGAAAACTTTATATCCAATTCAAAATCAATTGGCAACGAGTGGAGAGGTCCCTCATGTATTCATTGATCAACCATTCCATATCCTAGCATGTGAGGTCGTATTACTTAGCATCCCCTCACATGCAGCTGTATTCGACGTCCGTCACGTGTAGCCTTTTTTTTCTAAGTCTATCATCGTGCATCATTTTTGCTGGATCCGTCACGTGGGGTGTGGATTGAGAATTGTTCGGCTTATTTGCCTTTTTGGTCCCCAAAGTATCAGCGAGTGGCCAATTTGGTAGCCAACATAAACATTCGTCCAATTTAATCCCAACGTTTAAAATATGTGTTGATTTGGTCTCCACCCCTAACACCGTCCCTTTTATCCATAAAAAGCAGCGGTATATTCTGGTAATTTACCCCGCCTCAGAAAACCAAAGTAAAAAAAGAAAAGAAAAAAGGAGAGACAGAGAGACACAAAACACGAACAGTCCGAAATGTTTGAAATCGTGGGATTGTAAATGTATGTTTGAAATTGAAAAATGATTTGTCAGATTTTTTAGTCCGAAATGTTTGAGATTCACGGAGCTTAAGACGAACTTGTCATTACTATGCAAAGCTGACCTTGAGATTCACGGAGCTTAAGACGAACTTGTAAAATTGGACCCAATATTTTCTTTTTAAAAAATAAAATAAAAACCTAACCTCAAAATGATAGTAATTTGGTCCCATATTTTGTTTAATTGGAGCTGTGAGTTTGGAAGAGGAAAAAAATATTATTGTCGAGAAGAAAAAAAGAGGGCCAAGAATTGAACCTTGTACCTGTTGGATAGGAAAACTTGTTAGTTTTTCCACTAGGATAGCTAACTCATTGATTTTATAAGCGATAGATTAAATACATATTATTTGAGGCCCTAATTTTGGGGAAAAAAAATTAGGGACTTAAGTCAGCCGCCTTGCTCGCCTTAGTTTAGGGCCGACCGTCACAAAGCAGCACCGGCCCTCTTCGTTGAGCTTCCTACATTTGACTATGACTTGATGGCTGATGCACGTCTTTGGGTAAATTCCAATGAGCTCCTCTGAGGATTTTTATATTTACCGGAGTATTCACTCGAGTTTCAAAATTTCCAATGAGCTCCACCGAAGATAAAGTTGTTACTAGGGGTGCACACTGGCCCAGCAGCCCACCTAATCCAGCTTGATTTTTTTATGGATTGGGATAAATATTTAGGGCCTTTGGGGCGGGATGGGTTAAGATTTTAAGCCCGTTTACTAAATGGGCTGGGTTGGGAAATTCATCCAATGCCCAACCCAGCCCGGCCAGACCCAATTTAAATAATATTTTATTTTAATACTCTAAATAGAGATTGATGGGGTCGGATGATTCTATCTTTTTGAGTACTTTAATTGCATTTTAATTTACATATCTGTTTTTAATATTTCTATAAGAACTTAGAACTTAAAGTATATTATTACGGTTGTGAATTGTAATGGTGATCGTTATGGTTTATTAATTTATATTTGTGATACCATGCTTTACAAAAATAATGGGTTTGTTGGACGGGCTTGGAAAATCAAAATTTTATTTGAGTTGGGCTTGGGCATATTAAATGAAGCCCGATTATAAATAGGCCAGACTTGGAAATGCACAAATCTCGTTATTATCAAATATAAGCCCGGCCCGAACCCGGCCCGGCCCAGTGTATTTGCACCCCTGGTTGTTAGGTATGAGTATGAACCATAAAGTTCTCCTTTATCCCCAATTTCATTTTCACACCCAATAGGAAAATAAAATCTCATCCTAAACTACAATATTCTACATTATAAATCCTATGCTGGACTTTGAACTAACTTAACTTTTCTTAGTGATTTTTTAAGCTTTTTTTTTTCAACGAGTTTAACTTTTAATTCTTTAGTAAAAAGTTAAAATAAATATGTGGGAAAAAAATTTTAGAGATTAAAATTGTGTGGATGTCGGCTCCACGAGTTTGGAAAACCTTTTGTTTTAAAAAATAGAGTCGCCACCCGGGTTTTTAGAAAATGGTTTAGGACCCGAGAAAACAATTTTAAAATGATTTGGAAAATAATGTAACTCTCGAGGTTGAAAATAAGCTTGAAAACCAGAGAACGTTCTCCACCAAAAACTTTGTGGTTTGGCTTCTCGCCAACTACGATGATGTTTTTGTTTGGGTTCTTCTTGTAATATTTTATTATCATTAATGAAATATTACTTTTTCGCCGTGCAAAAAAAAATTTATAGAGGAAGAAATCATCTTGGCCACTAAGTAAACCTGATGTGTATTCAAAGATTGTGGGCTAAGATGTAGCATTTTCATCCCACATGAAATCATCATGAAGGAGGGAAGCAAATTTCAACATTTTGAGCTGCTGGGTATGCTGCAAAAGTAGATCTGATGCCTGACAGTAACTGTACCGTGCGGTACACAAACTGTGCCGTGCGGTACTCTTCCACCGCCATTGTCAAAAAAGAACACCGTGCGTGACTAAGGGAGCACCGTACGTGAGAATTGAGTGCCGTACGGCACTGTTGACTATGTTGACTTCCTTTGACTTGGAGGGTATTGTTCCGAGAGGCTTCCCGAGCGTTTTCTTTTCATCATTGGGGATTAAAAATGCGCACGAAAGTTCAATTTTGGGGTGTCTACAAATTGTAGGCTCCAAAAAGTTGTGCTCCATTATGGTCGATAATCCGCACACTTTCTGGTATCCCACTTTTATCTAGTTGTATTTTTCTCCCTTATCTTACATTAGAGAGCTTGTATAGGTCTAAGAATATTGATCAAGCAGTTTTTATAAGAGTTTATTACCATTAAGGTCACAAAATAAATATTTATTACCATTAAGGTCAATCACTCTTTTTTTTGTTCATGTTTATGGTGCACTTTCCTGTTATAGTGTTTTAGTGGTTTAGGCACTTTCATAGGGTACCCTAGGATTTTAGGCATTTTCATAAGGTACCTTAAAGTTTAGGGTACCCTAAATTTAGACTGTACATTTAGAATTTAGACCGTACATTTAGAACTTAGACTGTACATTTAGAATTTAGACCGTACATTTAGAATTTAGACTGTATATTTAGAACTTAGACTGTGCATTTAGAATTAGACCGTACATTTAGAATTTAGAATTTAGCACTTTCATAGGGTACTCTAAGATTTTAGGCACTTTCGCAGAGTACCCTAGGGTTTAGGTTTAGGCACTTTTATAGGGTACCCTAGGATTTAGGCATTTTCATAGGATACCTTAGGGTTTAGGTTTATGGTGCACTTTCTTATTATAGGGTTTTAGTGGTTTAGACATTTTCATAGGGTACCCTAGGGTTTAGGTTTATGCATTTTCATAGGGTACTCCAGGATTTAAACACTTTCATACGATTTCGGGGTTCAAAATTTAAAATCTAAAGTTAAAAAAAAAAGGGAGGGAGAGAGAGAGAGAGAGAGAGAGAGAGAGAGAGAGAGAGAGAGAGAGAGAGAGAGAGAGAGAGAGAGAGAGAGAGAGAGAGAGAGATGAGTGGAGTTTTTGGTGCATTTTCGAAAACTGATGGAGCTTGACGTGCACGACCCAAAAAATTGGACCTACCCGTGCTTTTCCCTATCAGAAACCGGTGGATTCAACAAATTTGAAGCCAGTCGATCAACTTGCTTGCTCTTGCGCGCGGTGGTCCTTTTTGATAGAAAACTGGTAGAAAATTGGAATGTGCATATTCGAAACAATTGGAATGTTCCATGCACTGGCACTGAAAGGCTACAATACACACTTCTTATTTGGGTGTATGATACACACTCCAATAAAAGTTACGATTTCTTTTTAAAAGTTACGAGACACACCAAAATGTCACGAAAATCATAGAAAATGTTCCGAATCATATAGCTGAAAAGTTAAGATTTCTGATGAGGTGGCACAATCTGGACCATACAATAGGTGCATATGGTACACGGGGTGTGTATTGTAGCCATTTCTTTTTTTTATTATTTATTTATAAAAGTGCTCTATTCTTTTCTAACCTACCGAACGTTCATGCACAATACATTTGTTTACCGCACTTTCAGCACAAAAATAAAACCTAGATAGCTTGTTTGATCGAAATTTAGAGTCAATCTGAGGTCTATGTATTTATTTAGTTTATTTTTATTTCTTTTATGTGCAATGCATGTTTATAAGGCTACAGCTTTAATTTTACTTTTTGTGTAATGATCCTTCCTAACTGTGATCAAACTCATAAAACCTTAAATATATAGTAATACTTATGTAGCATTTTTAAAACATTGCCCATCAATTTGGTGATATATTGCTTGGTTTATGGAGATTATATACTGTATATATCTCCTCATTGTTAGCTTAACCAAAAACTACAGTGTTACGAGACTAAATTTGCACGTGTTAAGATGTTATGGATCGCATGTAGCTTAGTTTGATAAAAAAAAAGAAGAAGATTTCCATGAAATATGTAGATTGAAGATGGGGAATGCATGCATGTTCCCGACAAGCGCATGTCTTAATAATTATTATTATTTTTTTTTGGTACGACGGAATAATAAAAGAACTTAGGAAACAGAGTCAGACAACATCAGGAAAAAACCGAAGAGGACACGACACATAAGGATAAAACTAGATAGGATGGCGAGAGAAGGTCTGTCGAGCTAGTCCAGAGATTGGCGAAAGACAAGCGCATGTCTTAATAATTATGAGCGAAAGAGATTAAGCAATCAATTTTCCAATCCAAGGTATCAAATTTTATTAATTAGTCCTCAATCCTCAACATTAAGGCCAGGCATGCCTACTAGCTAATTGGTTTTTCGAAAGCTATATATAATAATATGCTTGCTACTTAGATAGCAAAAACCTTCAAGAATATTGCTTAATAGGTCAATAGGTCAGCTAACCAACTCTGTTTAAGGAAGTTGCTTATCTCGAAGAATGGTGAGAATGAACATTTTCTCTCTTTGCAAACCTCTACATTTTATAGCAACCTAAAATTTTTCTTGTACCTCAAGTTAATGTGAAATTTCTCAATTTTCCAAAACCCTAATGTAGAAAAACTCGATAGAAGGATATGTAAGTAGAAGCGGAAAACTTGATTTTTAAACCTATTTCCTAGCCATTTTAATTGGAATTTTCCAATCCGTGGTTCTTTTTCACGTTGCAATTTTTTTTCCCTCAATTTCGAAAATGAAAATTTCTTTCTGTTTAAACTCTTGACATCGCAGATGACATTAGTAACGCTAACTAATGGAGAAAGCGCTATGATACACGTAGTTGTACAGTAGAAATGTTGTGTATTTTTTGGCACTTATTACGCTTTTTTTTTTTGTTGTTGTTGTGTGTGTAACATAATTTTTTTGGTTAGTTATGCAAGCTGGATGTACTTTGGGCATATGCCGTATGCACCCATGCACTTCCTCTTTCTTGGTTCACTAGTTCCACATTTTCTTGGTATTAGTCATGCTTTTTGGGGGGATGAAGTTACGAATAGGGGTGTACGGTAAAGAACTCCAAAATAGATACGTACTTTTCGTGGTTGGTTTACGAATTTCTTTTGTACGTATTAACTACGCTAATTGTTTTTACATTTATAATTTATTATACGCTAGTTACTAAATTTGTTTGATAGCCAAATTAATTTTTTTTTTATGGATTTTTTTGAATGATACAGGGTTGTATTTGTTCTTCTCCTCATCCTCCTTCTCCTCGTCCTCCTTCTCCTGATCCATTCATTAGAACAACAATCGGGGATTCAAAAGGCAGCACTCTGTTTTTCAACGAGCAAGATTTCGACAGAGTTGTCCTACCCAAAATGGATGAGGATGATCGAAACACCCTATTACAACCCAATAAGACTCTTATTGTTAAGGTCTGGTTTGAACATGTCGAATGGAACTATGTGTTGGCGAAAGTTGAAAGTAACTATAAGTTTGAGTTACAGGTTACTAATGATTGGCGAGAAGTTGCCTGGGCAATGGATCTGGTCGAAGGTGACGAAGTCAAATTGGAATATGCCCTTGAGGTTGTTGGTTCCAAGCCTTGCTTTGCAATCTCACCCGGAAAGATAAAACCAAAGCCTTTGCTTCAAATCCGCGGGAACCAAAAGACGGCACTTTTCTTTTCACCAAGGGAGAATTCGAGACACATATCCTACCCGAAATGACTGAGGCTGATCGAAACACCCTATCACCAGACGATGGAACTCTTAATGTTACTATATGGTATTATAATCGCGAGTTGCCATTTGTGCTGTCGAAAGTTGAAGGTGACTATAAGTTTGAGTATGTGGGTTGTGAAGGATTTGCCTGGAGACTGGATGATCTGCGCGAAGGTGACCGAGTCAGATTGCGCTATCTGAGCCAAGCTCGGTTTTCACTCGAGAAGCCTTTGTTTCCATAAACCCCAAAGAAAAAAAAGTCTTGGTTTTAAATCCACAAAGTCTGGCAGCCGATAAGGAAAAGAAGTTGCGAAGCCTTCCGAACGGAAACAGAAAGGTGTCCAGATCCAAAAAATACTTGGTGTGATAATGGAAACAATTACTAAATAAGTCAATAAATCGATCTTAAGATGTCGATTCCATTCTACTGTGAATAATTTGTTTTTTTGAATAATGTTCTCATGGATATTTAATAGTACAATTAATTTAGCCATATACAATATAAGGTTCAGTTATATCTGTTTCATTTCTCTGCCACAAAAAAAAAAAAAATTAAGAATTAACATATGTGATCTTATTTCATACTTTTCAATAATACCTCACTAACTCGAAGCATATTTCTCCACAATTAATTTAGTCAATGAAGATTAAGTAATAATTTTTTTGGGTGAGAAAAAAAAAAGAAAGTTATGCTAAATGGCAAAGACCCCTTCAATAACCGAATAGCTTTCCGAGAAGAATCTAAATAGTTTTTACAAATTGGGTATTTGAAGAGCCATGAACAAATTGGTTACATCTATATTAGAACTTAGAAGAGAATCTACAAAAGTTAAAATATTTCGTTCAACATCCCAGAAACCTATAGCATATCCGATGCAACAAAAGACCCTTATCGACATCTCAAAAACAACCACCGTAAAAAATACAATACCAACAATCTTCAATGAGCATAATACGTGGTGCGTAGCATGTTGGAAATAACACTATGAGACCGAATGCTGTCTCGGCTATGATAGGACTGTGATTCCCTCCCACCTCTTCTGCAACTCGGCACCAATTAGTTTAACCAAAACTCACAAGCCTACCTCGCCATGATTCAGATTAACACATTGCATGCTGAAAAAACCAGTTTGCAACCTGGTGGTTGGGAGACACTCCATAAACATCGTCAAGATTTCCCAATTGGATGCGGAGTCTGATAAGCGTAAGTTAGGAGTTCAAATTTGGAGACAGTAATAAGCTATATTTCACTCCAAAATGGAGACAGTAATTAGCTTTTAGTTCCTTGTTATAATAATAAGTGCATTACGAGATATTTGAGTAAGTTATGCCGGACGAGGAGCATGATTGTGAAAAGCTGGAAAGATTCTTCTTGTCTCAAGGCAATGATATAATGAAAAAACACAGAGACACATGAAAATTCAGAATCTGAGACATTTTTAAAAAACAATGGAAATTGTGCTGGCAAAAACACATTAACAAAAAAGTTATGATTGGATAATGTGCACGGATGAAAATTGATGAAAGCGCATGACAGAGTAGATGGTGCTGACATTTTTAGGGAAGAGGAGACAGCCGGGATCAATACTACTCGTGCATTGCATTTTTTTTTTTTTGAACCAACCATAGTAAAATATGACTTATACAACCATTTCAGTACCTATTCCACATGAGACATTGCATGAACATCTCCACAAGAGGCTGTAGATCCAAATTGAAACCACGTTGCTCTCGGGTGATGGTTGAAGAGAGGATGAGATTCCCTGTCTCTTACTCCCTCTTATATATTGGTCCTAAGAAGATGGAAGCAACCACAAGCCCACAAGAAGTTTTATCATTTCACTATCCACATCCACTTCTAGTTTGCCTTATTCCCAATTGGAAAGAGAAATCGCTTCTTCTCCTTTGGGATCAGAAACCAAGTACCACGCTCGTTCTGTAAGCTTGCCCTCTAGACTTCACCCTCTCAGTCCTCAATCCTCATATCGATGAGAATTTGAGGCTTAACGGACTTTCTAATATGTTTGACCGTTTGTTGCTTTTATTGCCACACACTCAGCAAGCCTTTTCCCAACAACGACACGAGCCATGGGTCAAAGAGGTTTTGGACAAGTATCTCAGGCTCTTGGATATTTGTGCTGTTGCTAAAGATGTGTCCACCCAAACAAAGCTTGATGTAGAAAACCTTCTTTCAATCTTCAGGAGAAGAAGGGATACAAATGAATTTTCTGGGTACGTAACTTCTAGAAAGAAGGCAAAGAAGAAGATCCAAAAGTCTCTAAAGGATTTGAAGCGTGTCAAAAGCACTAGCACAATAGCCTTCGACAAAAGCCATGGAATTTCGGAGATTCTTAGATGGTTAAATGATGTTGAAGACACCGCGATTGGGGTGCTTGAGTATGTGTTGTCCTACATGGCAGGGACAAAGGGGGAATCAAGGCTGAGTGGATTCCCATTAGTTTCCAAACTGATGCCCTGGACTGCCGTTGCATCCAAAGAGGAAGAAACAAACGTGTTTGAGAAATTTGATGCCGCATTGCACTCACTTAACAACAATAAGACAAGCAAAAGTGATGGAGGAATATATACACATGGAGATTGTGCAAAATCAGTTAGAAGAAATGGAACTGAGCATTCAAGAAATGGAAGGAGGACTAGCATGCTTGTTGAGGCGGTTAATCAAAACTAGAGTTTCTCTCCTCAACATTTTCAACCACTAGCCAAGAAAATCTTGGACTAGAAATTTTGATCCCAAGTGGAATTGTAAATGAGATGGTATACTTGTAATTTTTCATCCTATTATAAATTAATATACCTTTTGCAAAATTCCTGCTTAATCGTTATTTTTTGTTTCCTGCTATCCGGCTGTTCATTCATTTGTCTGTTGAAGATGAAATTCAGCAGTATGTTCTCAAATACTAGTAATACCCATGAGGTTGAAAAAGAATTATAGAAGTTTAGTATAGTTGACGAAAAGTGTGGAAACTTTCTATCGAATTCAAAACTAATTGACAATGAGTGGAGAGGTCGCTCATGTTACCCATTCCATATCCAAGCATGTGGGATTGTATTACATAACATCCCCTCACGTGCAATCGCGTTTGAGATCTGTCACGTGTAGCCTCTTTTTCTGGGTCTATCATCATGTAGCATTTTTGCTGGATCTGTCATCGCGGGGTGTGGATTGAGAATTGTTTTTCTAAATGATTCAGAACCTTATTAATGATTCTCGATCTAATACTACAATTAGGACACACGAGGATTCATGTTATTTAATCATACCAAGCTGTCAGGATTCCAATTGTCTCAAGGAGAATGCTAAATCAAAGAGTTGAAATCAAAGACTCACATGGAAATTTTTGAAGCTCTAATGCTTAAAAATTCAAAAAGAGTACTGCTTGTCTTTTTCTTTGGGGACAGTCTGACTTGGTTCACAAATCACAAGATACTAATTCATTTACAAGAAGGGTAAAAATCACCCAGACCCTTAATGTTTCACTCGCTGACGGTTAACATCCTTCGTCTTTAAAACCGATCAACCACACCCTTTCATTCAAGCACGAAAACCCATCTAATTTTATTTACCCCCCCCAAAAAAACCCATCTGGTTTTTACCGCTGCAATAGGTGAGGCATATCAACGTGGGAATATGAAAATATAAGCAGGGTTGTGAAAATAAGAAGTTTGTGGGTGGTAATTCGTTTAACAGAGCTTTAGATTACCTCTGTTTCAAACAAATTACAGTTTTGGTGAGTTTTCAAAAGGGGAGTGCATTCTCTCTCTAGAATTGAGAGAGAAGTGTTCGAGATACTTAGATTACCTTTGTCTCAAACAAATTACAGTTTTGGTGAATTTTCAAAAGGGGAGTGCATTCTCTCTCTAGAATTGAGAGAGAAGTGTTCGAGATCTTCGGAATATGAATGTCTTAATGGAACTTGCTTCGAGTCGCGTTATAATGTCGCTTTTCGAAAATAGTAGTTGTCCCCACCGTTTGGTGTGCACTTGGTTGTAGCAAATCTGTTCGACGATACAATGAAGCCCCTGCCTACATCCGCAAAAATGAAAGACAGCAGAATACTGAGCCAAAAGTAGGATCAAAAGAACCAAGGACTTGTTAAATCTGTTTCTGCAGGGTAATGAGTTAACAGTACAAGAAAGTGACCAAAAAAGAGTGGGAGAATTTCGGCTTGTTCTGTGTTTCGAAGGGTTGTGATTTGTACTTTATTTATAGACCAAGATGCACTTGTTCGCATGGGGTTGTACCCATTGTTCAGATAGCTGTTGGATTGGATCACAACTATTCCGAACCAGCGCCTTAACCGCTTGTTCTTATTCCCGAACGAACTAGGTGGTACCGGTACTGAACCCTGCACTTTGGTTTAAGAAAGGGTGCCCACAAGTCACCTTGCGCTGACGTGCTAAGTGCGCCATCAAAGCCCCAAAAATGCAGCCACACGCCCACTGCTACCCTCACATCGGATTGTTCTATGTTTTGAAGGGTTGTGATAGCTGTTGGACTGGATCACAACTATCACGAACCAGTGCCTTAACCGCCTGTTCTTATTCCCGAACGGACCAGGTGGTACTGGTACTCACTGCAGTACTAGTACTGAACCCTGCATTTTGGTTTAAAAAAGGGCGCCTACAAATCACCTTGCGTCGACGTGCTAAGTGCGCCATCAAAGCGCCATAATGCAGCCACACAGCCCACTACCACCCTCACGCACCCGTGCAAATTAACGTACATGGGTGCAAAGCACCGGCTTTGTTGGGCCCGGAGTGTCCCCATGGATTTGGTTACACAATGTCACTCCCTGCGACCGCTCTAAAAATAGACTTGCGGGTGCGATGTCGAATGCCATAAAAGACTTAATTGAAACCCTTCCTAACACCAATTGGTTTTAGGAGAGTTGGTGGAAAAGCGGTCCGACAAGTGGTATCAGAGCCAGGAGGTCATGGGTTCGAGTCGCGGGAGCGTCATCGTGAGGGAGGGATTGTTGGGCCCGGAGTGTCCCCATGGATTTGGTTACACAATGTCACTCCCTGCGACCGCTCTAAAAATAGACTTGCGGGTGCGATGTCGAATGCCATAAAAGACTTAATTGAAACCCTTCCTAACACCAATTGGTTTTAGGAGAGTTGGTGGAAAAGCGGTCCGACAGGCTTCGCCGAGCCAAGCCACTCTATAATAAAGTGAACTTCAAAAAAAAAAACTTAGTAGAAGTGCTCCCATATATAAGCCATTGAACCTTTTCCCAACAAAGCAACTAAGCAAGGTGGGACAAACCCTTAAAATAAGCTTTCTAAAAGAATAAAAGAACAAGGGACATTTTGACAAAATACCCAAAAACAAACCCACTTTATTTTGATAAATCCCAACAAGAAGCTATCAACCCCTATTTTTTTTTTTTCTATAAGAATTATGAAAACTGATGATAAAGTGTCTCGTGCAACAATCATGTGAGCATTATTACCACCACAATCGTGTGAAATTTCTCTATTATTTATACCTTTCATTCATGGCATCATGAAGGGAAAGCACGGAAGAAGGCTTTCGGAACATAAGGGAACAAATGTAGATTTTTTTTCAAAATTTGGATGCTGTTTCTCCCTCCCACCATGTCCCCAAATCATCACCATTTTTTCACTCAAAACCAATGGTCTATCTAAGCATATATTGGTACCATTTCATTTTTTCATGCAGCACATAAGTGGCATACTGGTTTCTTAATGGTGAATGAAGAATGACCAAAATCATAGTTTCATATTAACTTGATTATCTACATAGCCGTCAAATATATAAATATCGCGATTGGGATCATAGTTTCCCTCGCACAACTTCTGCAGCTCAGCATAAATTATTTAAATTAAATCACAGGCCTCCTTCAGTTCCTCTGCATGATTTAACGCAAAGCATGAGTGAGTTTTACCTCCCGCTCCTGCATTGTGAAACAAGAAAATTAAAGAAAACACTTGGTCAAGCTATATTAGGGAAAATGACCAAAAGGAAAAAAAAAAAAAAAACACAGACAGAGTCTATGCTTAAGATCTGCTATGAAATAAAAAACCATTGGGGAGTCATTTGCAACCTGGTGGTGGGGGAAACATACCGCAAACATCGCCAAGACATCACATGGATCCACACTACCACCCACTGATAATTGATGATGATGAGATTCCTTGTCTCCTCCAGCCCATGATATATATACTGAGCATATGCCAAGGGGAAGTTCACAACTCATAACAGTCTGATCCATTTTTCATCCCAAAAATTTCAATCCATATTCCTCTTCATAAAGAAAAAAATGGCATCTTCTCCTTTGAGATCAAAATCTTACCATGCCCGGTCTGTCAGCTTGCCCTCTAGATCTCATCCACTCATTCCTCATTTAGATGAGCATTTGTGTAGACTTAGATCTTCTTCTGAAGCTACCTCTTCCTCATTGCCATCAATAAGCAATAAACTACAGGGCCTTGAAAATTTGTATGATTGTGTGGACGATTTGCTTCTATTACCTCACACACAACAAAGACTAGGCCAAGAATGCAATGAAAAACTGGTTGAAGTGGCGTTGGAAGGATATCTTCGGCTCTTGGACACTTGTGCTGCCACCAAAGACATCTTCTCACAAACAAAGGAAGATGTGAAAGAACAACTCTCAATTCTACGAAGAAGAAGGGATGCAGGTGACTTTGCCGGGTTTTTAGCTTCTAGAAAGAAGGCGAAGAAGGTGGTCCTGAAGTTATTGAAGGATTTGAAGAGTTTCCAAAACAAAGACAAGCTTCTGGCCATAGACAAAGATCATGAAACTGTTGCCACTTTTAGCATGTTGAAAGAGGTTGAAGCAGTTACTGTTTCTGCACTGGAGTCATTGTTGTGCTATGCTTTGGGAACAAATGTGC